>JAODAL010008934.1:0-114043 GCA_025379985.1 Phyllomedusa bahiana
TTTGGGCCAACAGCAACCCCCCAACTAATGCACATACAAGTGTTTTTGCACTTTTTTTTTTTGTGATTTAAGTATATCAATAAATATTTTTTGAAATGACAAGCAAAATGGTAACAATTTTTCGAACTTGTGTTTTCAGGCTCCTATTTTCCCCATCCAACAGCTTTGTACATAGGCAAAAGTAATTTTTATAATCACACCTATCTTTTACAAAAATTTGACTTGAAAAGTATTTGCATTGTTTAGTTCTGCAGTTCTTTCCTGAAAACTGATTGTTATGTTTTGTTTAAAAATCAAAGTTTTTAATTTTTTATTTTTTTGTTGTATTTGGGAAAAAGCCATTTTTTGGGTTTTTTTAATACTCCCTGAACCCTTTTGGGGCTCGAATAGATTAAAGCTATCTTGACCAAAATTGATCCGGTCCCCTTCTAAAAATTTCCCATTTTTGGGGCAGCGGGAAAATTGGGTTTACAAAATAAAATTTTTCTTAAACCTTACCCCAAGTGTTCAAAAGATCAAAACATTTTTAAACCCTTTTGCTTGTCGTGTCTGTTTACCAAAATAGCTTGATTATTGTTAAAGGTGTAAACACCCTGATTTTACCTTTTACTACGTAAGTTATCACTTAAACTGGGGTATGAAGATCGGAGTCGGAGGTTTGGGAAATTGAGGGTGGGGGGGTTTTGGGGGTTTGCCGATCCACAGCCCTGGTCCCAAAAGTGTGTTGGGGGGGAAAAAATAGACTACAGCCAGGGAAAAATAGTGAGGGCTACAAGGGGGAGCATATTGGGGTTTTGTATTAAAGGGGTTGTCTCGTACAATGATTGGGTTTTAATTAAAGATCTTTAAAAAAAACGCTTGCTTTATAGTTCTTTAAAAATGTCCACTGTTTTGAGCACCCCGTTATAGGAGGCACCCTTTCTAAAGTTTCTATAGCAGCCACCTTTTGATCCTTATCTTACTGGGTCGGGCTGATGTCACACAGGTGGGGAGCAGAGAGCCCCCCCCTGCAAGAATGCTTCTGTAGTGAGGGGGGGGGGAGGGAGGACCTGGTGCTGGTCCATGCGCCGATTAACCCTTTTGTGTGTTTTTCCCCTCCTGCTCTTCCCAAGATTGAGCGAGATAGGCTGATCATAGATGTACAGCAGAAACCCCTGTGTGGTTACTAAAATCATAGTGTTGGGGAGCTTAACTAAAAAAATTACTATCAGATCGGGAGTTGTGAAAGTTCATGTGTGCTTATAGTGACACACCTGAGTATAGTAACATTCAAGTTTCCCCTCCCTTGTTCTGACAGGGTCTGTTTGTTGTGGAGAGTGGGATATGAAAGCTAAGCGGGGTTGGGAAAAACACTTTGCTTTCCCCTCTGCTTTAGCAATCATAGAACCTCTCCACACTCATAGTCAGCCCAAATACAGTGATCTAATCCCCTGCAGAAAAATTAGGGGGGCACACACAGGGAAAAATTGGAAGAAATTTCCCCCCCGGGCCCCCCCCCCTGTGTGCTGGGGGGGGGGAAGAGGGAGGGGAAAGGAGACAGCAACCCCCCTCAATTCAACTCCCAGCCAAGCAAGGCTGAAAGTGTTAATGAGAAAACTCTTTATGGGCTTGTTTTCTATAAAAAAAACTATTTTGACTTTACCATTTTTTTATATTTCCCCTCTATTTTAATGTACATATATACACTTACATAGTATTAATTTTAATTAAAAGTCTGGGGCAGCGGGGGGGTGTGGTCTAGTGTTTTTGACTTTGCAAAAAATGTTTGACACGTCCCTCGTAAGCGCCTTTGGGGAAAATTTAAAAAGCTGGGTTAGAAAATTTTAGTGTGAACTGGGGGGGAAAACTGGCGTAAAAACGGATCTCCTAGAGTGGTGGTCAAAAGACTCCTACCCTTTAGTGGTCCCCGGGTTTTGATGGGGTTTCCCCAGGGGTCATACTGGGGCCCCTTTTTATTCAATGTATTTATTAACGTTTTGTGGAGGGGGTTAATACCGGTTTCGATTTTTGCAGATGACACCAAGTATGCAGGGGGGTTAGTGAAAACTATGGAAGATTTTGTAAATTGCAAGCAGCTGGACCACTGAGGGTATTTCACCGGCTTATTTACGCCTGCAATTACGCCGGGGAGCGGGGGGACCCCCACCCCGCCGGCCCCTAGACTTTCTTTACTGCGACGCGTTTAAAAGCCGCTGTAACCATCCTTATCCCCCCCGCGGCGGTTCCCGACAGGGAGAGGAGACGTAACCTTTTCCTTTATGGAACGGGGAAACCCGTAATGACTGGGACTATTCCAGCCATAATTCGCGCACTACGGACTGAAATACTTCCCATTTTAAGCCGTGTGAACATGGCCTAAGGGAGACATGTATGAACGGCGCTGCACCAGATACCTGACGTCTTTTCAGCCCGATATCAGGCGCAGCCCCGCTTGCTACATTTTTAAAAGTCCCATACGCTCTTATCAGGCCCGCAGCACTTTGTAATGCGCCTGATTTCGGGGGCGTGCGGGATGAGGGGCGCACTAGAACTGTACGAAGCTATGGATTTATAGCTTCAGTATCGCAATTCTAGGCGCATCCTTACTGCAACAGGTAGAGCACTTTCAAAGTGTTTTACCTGGACCAAAATTGTTGTAGCAAGCACTAGAAGGCGCCTGATTTATGACCCGCTGTAGAGCGGGTTCATGAATCGGGCGCATTCTAGACTAATATTATGCGCATGAGATTTGGCATTTAAATGCCAAATTTCATAAATGTCGCCCTAAATGTTTACATTTATCTACATTGAACCTAATTTGCCAAGTGGATGCCCAAAGGTCTACATCTTAATAATAATTCCGTATTAATAATCTGCAGGCACCATATGTTTAAGGGGGTGAAAAACTGGGCGAATTGATTTTTGAGAAGGATTTGAGTGACTTGTAGATCATAGACTACAGAACAGCACAATGTCAATTGGCAGCCTCTAAGGCCAGCAGGATATTGGTGTGTATCGAGAGGCATGGACTTGCGGGACCGGGGTGTAATATTACCGCTGTACAAAGCATTGGTTTGGCCTCATCTGGAATACGCTGTTCAGTTCTGGGCTCCAGTTAATAGAATGAAATGGAGTTCGAGAAAGTACAAAGACGAGCAACCAAACTAATAAGGGGAATGAAGCATCTTGGTTATGAGGAAAGGTTTTGAAGAATTAAACGTATTTAGTCTTGAGAAAAGACTGCTTCGGGGAGACATGATTCATTTATATAAATATATACATGGCCCCTACCAAAAGTATGGGGAAAAGCTATTTTATGTAAAACTCCTTCAAGACAAAGGGGATGTTCCCTACATCTGGAGAGAAAAAAGGATTCCATCTCCAGAAGAGACGAGTCTTTAGAACTGTGAGTCTATAAAATAGCCTGCAATGCATGAAAAAAACATTGAGATTCTTAGTTCACATGTTTTGATCAAAAAAATGTTTGACACACCCGGCTACCAACGTGATCTCAAGGCGGGTGGTCCTACTCTATCTTTATCTCTCACTAGAGCCAAATTCAGACTTCTCATTGGGTCAACAGACCTCCATAATACAGAGAGAAAAATAAAAAAGCACCAACCTTAAAAGCATACTGCACTGATCTACTGCACCTCAAACTGGAGGTGGGCGGGGTGCACGAAACCAAAATGGAGGCATCCATTCCTCCCTCTGTAAATTAAAAGCAATATGTGCCAAATACAACGTATAGTTCATGCATTTCTGAAAAAACACGTGAACCGGTTGCCACTTGCATGGGTTGTGGCATAATATATATATATTATATATATATATATATATATATATATTATATATATATAATATATAGAGATTAGATTATACATATATAGATTAACATATATACCACACACACACAACACACACACACACACACACATAATATATAAAATATTATATATATATATATAAATATATATATATATATAGATATACATATACACACAACAATACAAGTGGCACACCATCAGCTAAAAGGACTGTCAAACAAGACATGGAAACCTCTAAAGAAGCATTTATGCTATCTGCAATACTATCTATAAAATACTACCTATAAAATAGCCATCTCAGGAGTAGGTCACAGCATGAACAGTCGAAGGTTCAAAAAAGGTTTAGATAACCACTTAATACTAAATAATATTAACACTTCTGTAGTCCTATAAAATTCTAGATCCCGTTTGATGTCAATTTTGGGATAAGGAATGAAACATTCCTTCAGGGCAGGTTGTAATCCATAAGGCAAGAACCAGGAAGAAGGAAACAAAGCCTGAAAGCTCCCGCTTCCCCCTCCCTCCATCCACATCTCTCCCACCCTTGGTTGAACTTGATGGACATGTCTTTTTTTCAACCGTACTATGTAATATATGTGTTTGTGTATACATTTTATAGTGAGTTACTCTCTATGCTGAATATTGCTGTACCCTTGTTTCTTCACAGCCTCGAGCAGACCCCTTTTCCCCTTTTTTGTTTTTCCCCTTTTGGAAAAAAGGGAACCCAATCGAGGGAAAAACAAGGAGTTTAATTTTTTGTGCAAAATTGTGGTAGCAGTGGTAAGTGGGCAATTATGATTTTGATTGTAAAAGCCCCAAAAAATAATAAAAATTTTGTAAAAATTTTTTTTCAGGAATAAAAATATTTTAGTAATGTTAACAGGTCAGTGAAGCCCTCTAGGCCCCCATTCAAAAAGTTGGGTTTGGCCGCGGGTGGGTTTTCCCGCGGCCAACCTCGCCCGACCCTCGGCGCGGGGGTTGGTTCGGGCGGCTTGGGGGAGGGGGTTTCCCCCAAATGAAAATAAATAGGCGGGGACAAACCGCGCGCATCCAGGCGCCCCAAACCAGCGGCGACCCCCGCGGCAGCTCGCGGGGGCCGCCCGCCTGAGAACTCCCTGTCAAAAATTTGGGACTTGCTTTGGTTCTCAACACGCCCCAGAAACCCAACCCCAAAACCGCGGGGGGTGTGTGGGTTTTATTAACGCAGTTTCCAATGGAAAACCCAAATGTTAATAAAAAAAATTTGGGGGATTTGGCGCGGAAACCGCGTCAAAAACCCTTTCGGCCTTAATCGGCCAAATCCGCCGTGTAAAAACGGGGCCCTAAGTTTTTGGTGCAAAATTTATTCAGGAAGCTATCCTTTAAATTTTTAGGGATTTTTGTCTCTTCCCCCTTTTTCCCCCTCTTTTATACCCATTTCCCGGAAATGCAGGAGCATACATGGGAGCGGGGGGGGGGGGGGCCCCCCCCCCCCCCCCCCCCCCCCCCCCCCCCCTTTAAAAAACCCCAGTTTTCGGGGGTCATTGTTTCCTATGTTTTACCAGATTTTTCCAGCCCCAGAGCAACATTTTTGGGAGGAAAATAAGAAAAAAAAACAAAAACACCAAAGCAAATTAAAATAAAAAAAACATTGGTAACAATGAACACAATGTAATTGGTTTAGCTTTTTGTTTTTTTTTTTTTTTTATTGTTTTTATTGAGTTTGCAATAAAAAGTGTAGCATACACATTGCTCATTAGGTAACCCCTCTGGGGTGAGACATATGCCCTATGGGCAATATGAAATGCCATTTCCTTATATGACATAGAGTAGGCATCCTCAAACTGCGGCTCTCCAGCTGTTGGGAAACTTTCAAAATCCCAATTTATTCCCCCGTTATGGATTATTTTTAAATGCATGATGGGGGTTTTAGTTTCCCAACAAACCCGGGGGACGCAGTTTGAGGTTTCCTGACATAGAGGTTTGGTACCTCACCACTAGGTTAGGGAAGTCAAAAAAAATCTTTTGATGATGGTTTTGGGCAGTGGGTTCTGTCGGAGGCCAGGGGTGAAGGGTTTGTGGGTAATTTTAGAGCGGGCAATTTTTAGATAAAATTTATCCCATATTTTACCACTGACAAACAAAAGGGTAACAAAGTTTTTAACTTGTGATTTCAGGTCCATATTCACCATTTCCCCTACAGTTTGTTTTTTCTTTGGGCCCATTTTATTTTTTTATACAGTCATCTTACTTATCTTTAAAATGGGAAAGTGGGCTTGCACGTTTTTTAATTGCTTTTGTTCTGCAGATTTTTTTCCTGTAAATGCCCTTGTTACTGTTTTTGCTCCTAAAATCAAAATGTTTATTTTTATTATTTTGTTAGTATTTGGGAAATCCACCTTTTGGTTTTCAGCACTGCCTGAATCCTTTTGGGCTCTGGATCAGAATCAAGCACATCTTGACCAAAATCTGATCCCCGGTCTCTTCTACACATTCCCAATGTTGGTGCAGACTGGACTTGGATACAAATACAGCTTTGTCTTCACCTCTACCCACAAGTGTTCAAAAGATCAAAACATTGTTACCCTTTTGCTTGTCAGTGTCTGTTCTACCTAAATAGCTTGATTATTGTATCATAAGGTGATAAACAGCCGGATGTTACCATTTTACTACAGTAAAGTTATCACTTAAACATGCGCCGTGTATGAGGGAGTCAGGAGTCGGAGGTTTGGGAAATTGAGGAGTCGGAGTCAGAGCTTTGGCTTGCCAACTCCACAGCCCTGCTTGAGTGTTTGGGCATCCACTTAGCAAATGAGGTTCAATATGGATAAATGTAAGGTTCTGCATCTGGGTATTTAATAATCATATGTCCTAGGGGGAAAAAAACTAGAAGAATCGCTTGTTGAGAAGGATCTGGGTGAGTTGTAGATCATAGATTACAGAACAGCACAATGTCAATCAGCTGCCTCTAAGGCGAGAAGGATAAGGGCTTGCATTCAAAGAGGCATAGAATTAATTGAAGCTGATCTAATACTGCAGGCTCCTGCAAAGCATTGGAATATGCAGTTCAGCTCTGGGCACCATTCCATAGAGCGGATGAACTGGCGTTTAAGAAATTGCAAAGACAACTAAACTGATTTAGAATTACTTGTATTATCTGGAGAAGATCTGTCTACAATGAGATCTGATTAAAGGGCTTTTCCTATCATGCTGCTTCAGATTCTGCTCTTCACAGCCAGCTTCATCTGTTCAGGCTGTGGGCGGTTCTACAGCTTCAGGCTCCCACTTCCTGTTCAGGATGCGGGCGGTTCTACAGCTTCAGGCTCCCACTTCCTGTTCTGGCTGCGGGCGGTTCTACAGCTTCAGGCTCCCACTTCCTGTTCAGGATACGGGCGGTTCTACAGCTTCAGGCTCCCACTTCCTGTTCAGGATACGGGCGGTTCTACAGCTTCCGGCTCCCACTTCCTGTTCAGGCTGTGGGTGGTTCTACAGCTTCAGGCTCCTACTTCCTGTCCAGGCTGCGGGCCCTTCTACAGCTTCAGGCTCCCTCTACCTGTTCAGGCTGTGGGCAGTTCTACAGCTTCAGGCTCCCTCTGTTCAGGCTGCGGGAGGTTCTACAGCTTCAGGCTCCCTCTTCCTGTTCAGGCTGTGGGTGGTTCTACAGCCTCAGGCTCCCTCTTCCTGTTCAGGCTGTGGGCAGGTTCTACAGCTTCAGGCTCCCTCTACCTGTTCAGGTTGTGGGCGGTTCTACAGCTTCAGGCTCCCTCTTCCTGTTAAGGCTGTGGGCAGGTTCTACAGCTTCAGGCTCCCTCTTCCTGTTAAGGCTGTGGGCAGGTTCTACAGCTTCAGGCTCCCTCTTCCTGTTCAGGCTGTGGGCGGCTATAAAGCTTCAGGCTCCCGCTTCCTGTTCAGTCTTCAGTCATCTAGGAGAAGAGACTCGTTCAGTTTCAAGTTCCAGGCACTCAAGTTCTGAAGCTGAAGTGAGCAAAAGACCGGAGCGTAATCAGACCATAGGACGTTTCCAATGGCTGAATTGGATAGCTAAGGAACAGCTGAGTGCTGGACTATAATATAGTCCAGGCTACTAGATGAGCTGTGGGGCGATGAAAAAATATTAATAATCCCTGTCTTCCGGGTGTTGGAATCTCCACGAGTCACATAACTGGAGCTGAAGGAAAGCCTTCTTGACTCGTTTAATCATGGAATACGAGAGAGACGCTTTCCCGGAAGAGTTTAAGGGTAGGGTCCAGAGTTAAATTAAAGGGGTTGTCTCACTACAAGGATCGCTGCTTTTTCTGTTCTAGGTCTTGCAAAAACAAGTCACTTTGCAATATGTGTCCATTAACAGTGTCCTACCTATTCTGAGATATCCCCTCTTGTATGGGCTGCATCAGCTTCTCAGGTCGTTATAGCTACAGACCTGTTTGATCTATCCTGATAGGCTGCCAGCACTGGTTGCTTTAACTACAGACCTGTTTGATCTCTCCTGATAGCTGCCGACAGGTTGCTATAGCTACAGACTTGTTCGATCTCTCCTGATAGGCTGCCAGCACAGGTTGCTATAGCTACAGACCTGTTCAATCTCTCTTGATAGGCTACCAGTGCTGGTCGCTATAGCTACAGACCGATTCGATCTCTCCTGATAGGCTGCCAGCACTGGTCACTATAGCTACAGACCTGGTGTCGTCAGCAGCTCCTCACTCTAGGCCAGTAGAAACCAATGAACACACCCCTGAATTCAAACATGAAACTGAAAACAGGACTGAGATGAGATGAATCAATGTAGTGAGACAATCCCTTTAAGATCCCCACATAGCAATATAGTCCCCTGAACTAGAGGGAGAAAAGAAAAACAAAAGGCAGGAACCATAAGCCTGTCGTCGGGCTAAATGGAGTACATCACAGAAGTCCTATGAGCCCGAACAAGTTCAGGACAGGAGTCCCACCTACTGGGGGGCTGTGGTTCTGCATGGGAGTAAAAAGAAGAAAGAACACTCCAATAAAGGAGAGCACTAAGTTGTCTAAGTTGGGAATATATAACCAGATGTTAACCGGGATAGAGATGAGAATAAACAGAATACACATTATTAGCATTTCTGTAGAAAACAGAGCCCGTATCTAGGCCCCATTAATTCCTGATCAACTAACACCAGAAGGAAAAGTTGTCCACGGTGTCGCGTCACTGATACGGCACAAGAACAGAACAAGGAAGCTCTTGCCTTCCAACTCATCCGGTAACAACCGTGGAGAATTAAGAAGGAGAAGAGGCTGTAGGGCTTTTATGAGAACGAGCAGGGGAGTCTTTCCGGCGATGGTCACGAGGCGATAGGTTATTAGGGAGAGAGAGCCTCCTGCAAGTTGCTTTTGCATTGAGTCCCCTTGTTAGAAAGGGCAAACCGTGTTGTCCACTTTTGGAACGTTACGTTATTATGCAAAAAGTGATTAGGAGTGATAAGGTAAGAATTTTTTTGTTTGTCAGTTAAACTCATCGATTGTGATGTCTGTCCGGGCTCTTTATATCACTGAAAGCATTTGCAGACACCTGTGCTAATTAGTTTGGCAGGTGTGTCCAATTAAAGGCAAGACTACTTAAGAAAGCTGTCCCACATTATTAAGCAGCCTACGTTTTCAGCCAAAATGGGAAAGAAAAAGGATGTGTCGGCTGCTGAGAAGCAACAAATTGTGGAGTGTTTAGGTCAAGGCATGACTACAATCAACATTGCCAAGACACTTCATTGTGATCATCGCACAATCAAGAAGTATGTAGCTGATTCCCAGCACACACGTGTGCGTGCTGATAAGGGAAAATTGAGGACTCTTTCCAACAGGCAATTACGTCATTTTAAAAGAGCAGCTGTAAAAATGCCTTGTCATAGCAGCAGACAAGTTTTTGAAGCTGCTGGTGCCTCCAACGTCCCCCAACAACAAGATGCAGGGTTCTTCAGAAGTTTGCAGCTGTGCCTAAGCCATCCTGTCGACCTCCTCTATCCACTGCACACAAGCAGAAACGGCTCCAGTGGTCCAAACAGTACATGAAGACTGACTTCAAAACTGTTTTGTTCACCGCTGAGTGCCGTGCAACGCTCGATGGTCCAGATGGATGGAGTGGAGCATGGCTGGTTGATGGACACCCCATGCAAACACTTCTACGGCGCCAACAAGGAGGAGGTGGAGTAATGTTTTGGGCTGGAATCATGGGGAGAGAGATTGTCGGCCCCTTTAGGATCCCTGAGGGTGTAAAGATAAACTCCATAATGTATGTGGAGTTTCTCAAACAGCACTTCCTGCCATGGTTCAAGAAGAAGAACCGTGCATTCTGCAGCAAGATCATGTTCATGCATGATAATGCACCGCCTCATGCTGCAAAAAACACATCTGCATCTCTGGCTGCTATGGGCATAAAAGGGGACAAACTTCTGGTGTGGCCCCCATGCTCCCCGGACCTCAACCCCATTGAGAACCTCTGGAGCATCATCAAAACGAGTGTCTATAATGGCGGGAGGCAGTTCACATATAAGCAACAGCTCGGGCAGGGTAGTCCTCATGCAAAACAAAGCAGAAACCATCCAAAACCTGACAAATTCAATGGACGAGAGAGTTCAGAAGCTCTTTTCGAACAAGGTGCACATGTAACATCACCTAGAATAAAGTTTTGACTTGAAAACCGTTTGATTTCAGTTTGTAATAACCTGCTAATGCTTATAATTTCACAAATGACCATTTTTTTGTTCGTTATAAAAATGAAAAGGTTGAAAACTCTGCTGTGCATAATAATAATTTAGAACATGCATTTTGAGTGCATTTTGAGTTTTTTTGTATAAAATATACTGTTATCATAGGCAGTTTGTTCAAAAACCTTTCAATTATACTCTAATAGTTAATGACTGGAAAATTACAATGACTGCAATTCATATAGGTAATTTTGGAAAATAAGAGAAAATATTATTTGCATAATAATTTGGAACACAGTGTATGCTTCTGCAGAAGGAGAGTTGATGACCTGTTGAACGGGCCCTGGGCAAGGAACAGGATTGATCCCCCTCCAAGTGAGAGGTGCTCGGGTTGACCCTTAATTCCAGTACTACTGGGGAGGTAGGCGTTAATGGAGGCGTCGCATGAGCTCCCTTGTGGGTCAGGTACAGGCTCTCATTATGTTTTTGCTGCCCTATGCCTCTTGTAGACAGGATAGCAATAAGGTGACCTACAAGATTATGGCTTAGATAGTGCAGATGTCCTGACAGACTATTTCCCGTGTGGCCCATGCGCTCAGCGGCGCTGCAGTCGTCTTCTCCCCCCTCTATGTGTGCTTTGATATAAGCCTGAGAGCTGGGCAAGGGACCGGGTGTCTCCGGCTGTACCGGTGGCAACTCGCTGCGTGTCCCAGGAGGTGAGGACGGCTCTGGTGATCCCAGGTGAAGAGCCGATGTAGATCATGGTGGTCCGCATCTTCAGAGACAGCTGCGGGCTGTGTAGTCGTCTTCTAGTTCTCACACTCCAGTAGAAGGCCTTGTAGGGGGCAAAAAGGTTTCGATGTCTCCCTGGTTCTAAGTCTGGGACGACTTGGCCCTCCTGGTGTTTTTCCCCATCTTGTGTAGGGTAAAATCCAGTAAATGAGCAGCATAGACGAGGAGCTCAGCAGGACACTTCTTCACTCGGCCATCTCTGGCCACCCCTCCATTTGGTCAGTTTTTGCAGTCGATTTTTTTTTTCTGCAGCGTGCAAATAAAATTTCTTAAAATCCATCCAAATTTCTGCTTTTTACTGTGCTCCACATGCAGAACAGCTGCAGAGCATGCGTGGGCAGAACCGTATATTTCTAGGGTAGGATCACCTTGCAGATTTACAGCACATCCAGGCATTTTTTTTAGTGCTGCTGGAGGTGAGATACGGGCTGTGGTTCCTACACCCTATGTTTTATACCGTCCTGTCCTCTGAGACCAAACTCCACACGACTTTCATGGCTCAGCCTCCCTCCGCATTAACAGCTGATCCTCGCTCTGCCTCATTAAGATCAAATTATCTTTAATTAGCTCCTCCGACGTCCCACGTAATGCGCCGTGTTTAGAAGCCGCTTCCGAATCAGTAACCGCGCTCTCTCTAATCACGTAGGAGCGAGCACTAATCACTTCTCTCTGACTGCTCGCTTCACAGGAGGCAGCGCACATGCCTGACCCTTCATGTATCTATTAAAATCCGAGATCATGCGCTCCTCTTAGAAATCCTCTTCTGTGTTTCTCAGATGCAGTGAAGTCCGCACTATTTAACTGTGTCCCCCGGGGCTCCTACTGACGTCCTACGAGCTTTCTCTTCCGAGTCCACGAAGTGCACTTCACACAATTTTCTTTTGTAAGCGATCACTGTGCAGAAACCTGAGGAGAACAGGTTTATAGAAGATACTAAAGACTTAAAGCAGCTCCTGACCGCGCCGTTTCCTCTCTTCTGACCAGACATAATTAGCTTTACCGTAGGACATGTCGGGTTGAACACTATAATGCTTTTTACGCTCGGTAATTGCACTCTTTTTTTTCGAGATACTCTTTTCCAAGGTATATCAGGCTTTATTATTTATTTTTTATTTGTTGTTTTTACATTAGAGTTTTTTTTGGGGGGAGGAGAGGGAGTGAATTTGAAAAAAAGTTTTTCACACTTTTTTCAGAATTTTTTAATTTTTTTAATTGCATCATTTTTGCATCACGGACATTGATATAGAGGTGATATAAGGTTTGAACGCAATAACGCTTTCTTGCGCTTGGTTATTTTACAGCTTTTTCTACTTTTTTCCATGATGTCAGGCTTAATTTTTATGTTACATTCGGTTATTTTTATTTTTTTTTTGTAAATGAGGGAGAATAGTAAAAGAAAAAAGAAAAAATCACTTTTTTTCTGATTTTTTTTTTTTTTTTTTTTTTGTAGTTGTGTAACTTTTCCATCACAGACATTTATATATCAAGTTTCCGGGTCCTTAGAGCTAAAAGTTGCGGTTTGGGCTATTGGTGCTTATTTTCATAATATTTCATTTTGTGTGCGTGTGTACGTGCATTTTTTATTATTACTTTGCTTTACATATTCTGCCCTCATAAGGTCAGAAAAAGACCTATAAGGCTATGTTCACACGGCTTAACTGCGGGCCGTAATTACGCCCCGCAGTTACGCCGCGGGGCGGGAGTGGGGGGCCGGCACCTCACCGGCCCATAGAGAATCACTGCATGTGAATTATCTTCCCCCTCGGTGGATTCGCCGAGCGGGGAGAGGAGACGTAATGCATAGTTCTCTATGAGAACTGTGCATTACCGTAATGACTGGGACGGATTCAGCCTGTAATTGGCGCACTCCGGCGCGTAATTACGGACTAAATTATGTCCCGCAGATGGCCGTGTGAACATAGCCTAAGGGGTATTTTTACTCCCTTTTTTTTCCCCTGTTGGGGTATGTTCACACAAAGGGCGACATGTTCGATTAGGGCTGCGCCATTTTTTGGATGTATTTTGCACAAAATATCAGTTGACGTCCTATTCTCTATATAAATGAACTGTGTAGTTCACCAAAACTAAGCGCATTATACGCCAGGCATGACACTTTTAAATGCGCCTAAAGTAGGCGCATCAAATATTCTAGCAATGATATGCTATGCACCTAGTTTAGACACATCAATTTTACTATGCAAGGTATACCAGACGGCAGATTTTTGACAGGTTCATTCAGACGCACTATACACTCGTTTAATGCGCCTTGAAACTGGTGCGGCGACGCCTCTTTTCCGACATGTCGCCCAATTTATTTTCACGCTTTTTTGGGGGCATATTTTGCGCCGAAATAAGCAACAAAAGAAGCTTCGAACAGTGTACAAGGACCTATCTCATTGATTCCAATATGTGCCATCATTCACCCAACGCGTATTTGTGTCGAGTATTTTGGGACGATTTGGGAAATTTAACTGCTTTGTCAATTCTTGAGACCTAAAATCCCCATAGGAAACAATGGTGCAGCGGATGATCAGCTTGTAAACGCCTCAAAAAACGCTCCACACGTCAAATACTCTCCACTATACTCCCCTATTGAGGCATTTTTTGAAGCAGATTTTGAAGAGTAAATTTACCGTGGGAACATACCCTAACTGGAGCTGGTATATTAGCACCAGTTACTGGGGAACTGATGTGGGTCTGATAAGGCCCAGCAGCTCAGGTAGTTAGCAAGCTCCAGGGGGGTCTTGTGATACAGGCTGTGCTTCCTGTCTGTTTCAAGCAGCCAGGGATGGTAATAAAGCCTCCCTGTTTTCTCAGTGTAGAGCTCCGCTATCACTCCGCTACAATACGCCCAGAGTATGGCCTGCAGCTGCGGTAATCATAGCTCTCTTTGAGAGCTAGGATTTCCTGTTATTTTCCCCAACGCATATTGCGTGTCGGGAGAAAAAGAGGGGACATGTCGCTTCTTCCCGGCACTTACACGCCGAGGAAAATTAAAGTCTATGGGAGCATTCACAGAGCACTTCAGAAGTACGCGCTGGCCAGAGGGTACATCTAAAACACCCAGCGTATAGCGGCACGCACAGAACGCGCGGCTGTACGCCGCAGAGACACTTTGTGAATTCACCCTAAGGATATGTTCACACAGCGTAATTGCGGGGCGTACTGCGGGTGTTTGGGAGTCGCGCTGATCGGCGGGTACTCCCGCGACACGGGTGGACCGGCAGCCTGCCGGCCCCATAGACTGTCATTACATATGTCGCTTATCTCCCCTGGCGTACAATACGATCGTATTGTACGCCCGGGCAGAGGAGGCGTAATCCATAGTTCTCTATGAGAACTGTGGATTACCGTAATTTCGGTGCGCATCTTGCTCGTATTAGAGCGCAAATACGACGCGAAATGCGTGCCGAAATTTGACCATGTGAACATACTCTTAGAGTCTATGGGCAGTCGGGAAGCAGGGCTGTGGAATCGGGAAGCCAAAGCCCTGACTCCTCAATTTCTCAAACCTCCGACTCCTGACTCTCTCCTACATGGCGCATGTTTAAAGGGGTTTTGCCACGTTCTCATTTCATACCTCCTGTATCCAGCTCTTCAGCTCTGTGTGCTCAGAAGGGGGTGTGTGGGATTTGTTTGAATTGCTTATCATGTGACCCAGCAGGATGACATCACCAGGCCTTTCCTCTCCGTCAGGGGCGTTGCTAGGGTCCCAAGACATCCGGGGCCCGGGCCCTTTGGTTATGTTCACACAGCTTATTGCGGCGAGTTTGGTACATACCGCAATACGCTGTGTGTTTTGGAACCACACGCTGCTCCCCCTGTGCATACAACACGACATGTAATCCATAGCTCTCTAGGAGAACTATGAATTACCGTAATTGCGGTGCGCATGTCGGGCGTATTGAAGCGCAAATATACGGAGAAATGCGCCCCGCAATTGACGCAGTGTGAACATATATTCATACAGACACAGACAGACAGACACACACACACAGACAGACACACACACACACACAGACAGACACACACACACACACAGACAGACACACACACACACAGACAGACAGACACACAGACAGACAGACACACACACACAGACAGACAGACGCGCGCACACAGACAGACAGACGCGCGCACACAGACAGACAGACGCGCGCACACAGACAGACAGGCGCGCGCAGACAGACAGACGCGCGCACAGACAGACAGACGCGCGCAGAGACAGACAGGCGCGCGCGCGCGCACACACAGAAACACAGACAGGTCTGATTATGTAAAGCATTGTGAGTAGCTGAGAGGTAAAGTTTTTACCTCCAGGCACAGGGTTCCTAGGTTCAAATTCCTGCAGGAACCAAACCTGTGGATTTTTTTCTTTTTATCAATGCACAGACCTCATTGAAGTTTCTTTTTATTTATTTACACTGTTTGACTAATTGCTAAGGAGCACAGAGGACGGGAGTAGAATGACAGCACCTGGGGTTTGAACACTCAGTAGCTGCCTGAGAGGAGAGGTGATGTCTGAGCATGTGCGACCAGGAGTGAGGAGCTCTCAGCCCTGGTCGTATCCCCTGGAGACGAGCTGTAAACAATGGATCACTAAAGGAGCAGCTAAAACAAAAACGGTGCAGAATTTTTAATAATAATGAATGGTGAAAATGTTTATTATTTCGTTTGCAAACTTCCCACGTCAATTTTACTTTGTGGCAAAACCCCTTTAAGTGATAACTTTACTGTAGTAAAATGGTAACATCCGGCTTTTTATCACTTTATGATACAATAATCAATCTATTTAGATAGAACAGACACTGACAAGCAAAAGGGTAACAACGTTTTGATCTTTTGAACACTTGTGGGTAGAGTTGAAGAAAAAGCTGTATTTGTATCCAAGTCCAGTCTGCACCAACATTGGGAATGTGTAGAAGAGACCTGGGATCAGATTTTGGTCAAGATATGCTTGAATCTGATTCAGAGCCCAGAAGGATTCAGGCAGAGCTGAAAACCAAAGGTGGATTTCCCAAATACTAACAAAATAATAAAAATTAACATTTTGATTTTTAGGAGCAAAACAGTAACAATGCAGTTATAGGAAAGAATCTGCAGAACTAAGCAGATGCTAAATACTTGCAAGTCAAATTTATGTATAAGATGTAAGATGACTGTATATAAAATTACAGTAGCCTCATGTACAAAGCTGTAGTGGATGGTGAGATATGGAGCCTGAAAGTCACAAGTTCAAAACATTGTTACCATTTTGCTTGTCAGTGTAAAATATATTTATTGGATATGACTTTAGGACACAAAAAAATTGTAAATATGTAAAACACTGCAGGAACATTTGTGGAGTCTCTGAATTTGTTCTGAGAAATAGTATCGCCTCCATCAGATCCTGCATACATGACCTCACATCTGATCTCATTATTTCCAGGCTAGAGAACAGCCTCTCTACACTAACTTGGGTTGGGGGCAAAGCGGTGACCACAGGGGCAACATCTCTAACAATGTCAGGGTATAAAGGAATTGCCTCAGCCACAGTCAGTTTTGATGAATGGTTGATCTTCTACTTCTTTGAAAGCAGGTGAAAAATTTTGCTGAAATCTGTTTGCCCTGGGAGCAGAATCTTTTCCCCTGGGGCAGCGCTTTGCCTGCTCCATGTCATCAATTACACTCCTCATGTGATGAGGCTGAAGATATGGGAGCAGCAGCACCGGCCGGACCCAATTCCTCTTGCTCTTTGCATCGAACTAACTGGACCAACTTATTATATATTTTGGGAGTCGGTCCCTTTTATGACGACTCCTGCAAAATAGCCACCGACTCCACAGCTCTGTCAGGAAGTTTGTAAAGATTTTCTTTTTTGCATAGATTCGCCCATCATTTTTTCATTTGTGTTTTAATCTGTAAAATGTTACACACCAAAATACATGTAAAAAAAAATGAAAGGAACCTTTGGGCATTTCACTTGCTTTTAAGTGTTGTTTGAAGCAATATGTGGAGCATAAAAACCTGAAGTGCTTGACGTTTCTTTAGTTAGTGATTTGTTACAAAAATTCTTATGTCTTGTGGAATCTATTTTGTGTAGGATTGTCCTAAATCTCAACTTGTTTTTTTTTTTTATGTCTCACAGGTCATCCGTCATGTTTAAAGTTCTGCCCAGAACTCACGTCCAATGTGAAAGCTTTGAGGTGGCAGTGCATCGAATGCAAAACCTGCAGTGCCTGTAGGATTCAGGGGAAAAATGCAGTGAGTTATTCCCACACTGTGGTGCTAAGAAGAATTCATAATGTGCTATGTTTTTTTTAATTTGATTTGCTTTGCAGACTCTCAGTGTTGCCTCCTGTCTTGCAGGATAATATGCTGTTCTGTGACTCTTGTGATAGAGGATTCCACATGGAGTGTTGTGATCCACCACTGGCCCGAATGCCAAAAGGTAGTATGCACCAAAAGGAAGTATTTAAAGGGGTGCTCCGGGAGCGATCAATGCTCGTTGGCCTGTCAGGATAGGGGTAAAAATAGAAGAGAAGCCTCATACTTGCCTCCCGGACGTTATCGTTCATTCCGGGATGTCAGTTCGTTCCTCCCGGATGTAAGCAGTGAGCGTTCACCTGGAGCTGTCACAAGAGCGATGGGCATTCACTGCTTCAGCCGGGATGAACGGCCCGGGAGTGAACGGGAGCGTCCCGGGGGTAAGTATGAGCCTTCTCTTCTATTTTTACTCCTACCAAGACCAACGAAGGAGCATTTATCGCTCCCAGAACAACCCTTTAAATGCAGAAAACACAATCTAAATTAGGGTTTGTTCACTGGTCAGATTATTGAATCAGAAAAATGTATTTGCCAGAAACCTAAGGCGATAACTTGGGTTTCTGCTGAGGATTTTTAATTTCCATTTAAATGGGGCTAAACCACATCATTACAGCTGATGCTGCTCAAAAGAATGGCCATTCTTTCTTTTTTTTTTTTTAAGTTAAAATCCATGGTGTGGAAAATCCACATTGTAGTTGACTGTGACTGGCCATTAAAATGAATGGCAGGCAGCTTAAACAAGGTTTATAAAGGGGTATTCCCATCACAGCGAGTACTGCCGGGAGGGTCAGTTACTGTTTAGTAGGCAATTTTCTAAATGCATGTTATTACAAAATATGTATGCTTTACCTAATACAGGCCTTTTTTGCACCTTCAACTTGCTCTCTTGTCTCTATTGTTTCTGACCACCATTGTTTGCTTTCAGTTGTTGCCAGTAATAATGCTGTCTGTGGCCAGGATAGTGGAAACCCGCATTTTCGCTCATGTGTACTCGCTGCCAGGCCACAGGAACTTATTCTCAGACAGTCTTTAATTATGCTGCATTAACAACAGTAACTGAAAGCACACAGTGGTGGCCGGTAACCAAAGAGACAAGAGAGCAAGGTGAGGGTACAAAAAAGGCCTGCATTTGGTAAAGCATACATATTTTTTAATAACCTGCATTTAGAAAATTGCTTACTTTACATTCCAGTAACTGGCCCTTCCAGCAGCACTTGCTGTGATGGTAAGACCCCTTTAACATGGAATCTAACACAGAATCCTTTTTGAATTCCTTTAAAGGGGACAAGTTGGGCCTTTGTCAAATATAAAGCAAAAGATTAAAGAGCAAATCTAACCAAAATTGCTGTTCTGATGTTTTCTAAATATTTCTGTAAATTGTTTTTAGTGTAGTGTGTTTTTATTTTTTATGCGATGTATGCAGTTACATAGTGCTTAGTGCGGTTGCGACTAACTGCGACAAAATTTTGACACATTTACGGTGCACATTAAGCCATGCCCCTTTTCCATGAAACCACACCCCTTTACTGAGGTCACACCCCTTTTGTCGGATGAGGCACAGAAGTGTCTGTAAACTGTCTAAAGCACATAGGAAATATGGTTTAAAGCTTACATTCCATTATTTTTGGTGCAGATTTTTTGCGCAACTGCCTTGAAAGATGTGCCCCAATGCCTTTTTAGAACGATCTATCCCTTCGCATGATGTGACCAAAGTATGAGCGCCGTAGTCCTGTCATTTTGGCCTCCAAAGAGATTTCAATAAAGGGGTTTTCTCACCATGCAGTTTTACACTCACAGGCAGCTTCTCTTTACTCTGCTCTCGTCAGGCTATGGGTGGTTCCTGGCAATGATGAGCATATTTCGCTTCTCAGTAAGTAGTTGAGCAGTTACACTGACAAGTGCAGGAGATGGTTACTTTAGTAAACAAAGCTACAGGTGCTCTGAGGAGTAAAAACAATTGCTTGTCTGTAAACAAAAGCCAATCTTGTTAGAGATAATTAGTCTGCTGGAGTGAGCACTCCTAAGGGCATGTCTCCAGGGCACGGGTTTGCGGGCGGTTTTGCAGACCGCCTGAAAAACCGGCCGCAAACTAACACACTGGACCGCTATGGAAAACCCGTGCAGCAGTCCCCACTGCACAGGTTTTCCGCCGGTTACCCGAAAGACATTGTGCATGTTCATTCTTCCGTCTGGTTTTCGGACGGAATATGAACGTATCAATGGGAAGGGGGAGGGCTTTTCTCCGCTCATCGCGGAGAAAAGCCGTCCCCCAGCGGTCGTGGGGACGGCACTAAAACAGGACAAATACCGGCCGGATAAACCAACCGGGATTTGTCCTTTGCCATGGGGATGAGTCCAAAGGGTGCTTTCACGCTGTGTGTTTTTTGACGCATTTTTGACACTTTTTTTTGTGCAGCAATGTACAGCATTAATGGCTGTGCCTTCCTGCACAAAAAAACACATAAAAAATGCACTGCCTTTATTACCAGCAAGCTTCTTTCAGTTGTCTAAATGGTTCAGAAAGGTGATTCAAGTAAGTAATCAATGACTGTGTTTGAAGTCTTGTGGATTACACACACAGTAATTGATTACTCACTTTCCAAACAGTTTAGATAAGTGAAAGAAGCTGCTGGTAATAAAGGGAATTTAATTTGTATAACACAAGGTTCATAGATCAAAGATAGAAAAACTATAGATCAAATGATAGGTCTACATAGTAAGGTTTTTATAGTAAGGATACCTCTTTGCATTTTAAGATTCTGTCCAAGTCCTTCAAGGCTCTTCTCCCAAGAACAACTTGTCGGCTGCTTATTGACCCTGGCTTTTCCTGTATGAGTTTTGTGTATAGGGAGAGCTGTAAGTCACTCTGTGGGATTTATAAAGATGTATTCATGATATGGAAGTACCCTCAAGGGGGCTATTCTGTCCGTGTGGGGGTCCAAATTAGCTGGAAAATAACAAAGCGTGCACCGAGAACAATTACAACATGCCTTGATTATGTAAAAGTGCTTTCTGCCTTTATTCACAAAATGGCAGCTTTTTATACTTTTGCAAATGAGTAGATAAGAAGCGTCACATGTACCTGGCTGTGAGGGTCTATTGGCACGTCCTTATCTACAGACCCCTCCTCGCAGCTTAGGAATGTTTGGACACAGGGTGTAACTTCAGAAGAGGTGCCATCTTGGATTACACAACGATCTCTACAAACTACTACAGGCGGCCATTTTGTTAACATATTAGTGACGAGATATACAGACAGCTTTTACATGCTCTGTATTACATAGGTATGTGCCTACTAATATATTATATTATAAAATATATATATATATATATATATATATATATATATATATATATATATATATATATATATATATATATATATATATACACACACTAATACATTAAAATGGAGACACAAAGGATCACACATATATAACCTTTGTTTCCCATCCACTACATTCACATGCAGCAGAAATGTATGCAGCTAAATATCTCTTGCATAAGTGAATGGAACAGATGAAGAAGTATACTCAATTATACCAATTAGAACTAAGAAGTATACTAATTGATCTCTTTCGAACATAAAAATATTGAGTCAAATCCTAGAAATCTATATGCCCCGAAGCTCATTATCTGTTATATGCTTCCTTCAAATGGTTTAGTGGAGACCTACCAAAACATTTTTGGGGTGCATTCCCACTAAAAGGCCAGGTTTTCCGACCAGCCTTTATTTTTTTTTGCCATGCAAGGGGAGGGCCTTTGTGCGCGTTTTGCGGACTCAATCCTTCCCCACATGTTCATCTTCTGCCCGAAAACTGGGTGGAAGAATTAATATGTTCTAAGTTTTTTGGACCGCTGGGGGGGGGTGTAAAAAAAAAAAAAAAAAAAAAAAGTCCGGTGGAAAATTTTCTATTGAAGTCTGTCAGTTTTCAAATGGTTTCTAAAGCAGCAAACCATCTGAAAAACTGACCAAAATACCACGCAGTGGGGACAAGCCCTTAAAGTATTGTACAGTGTGGGGGGGAGGGGCGGTTTTAATAAGCTTTCTTAGTCATGTGACGTTGCAGCCATTCACTGGCTATAGTGATGCAAGAGCATGACTGGTGAACCTAGTGACTGGCTGCAGCCTCAGGTGACCAATTATTGGGATGTCATTAGCAGGGGACCGCGCCGGACCGCTACATTTTCTTTTTTAGGGTTTTTTTTTTTTTTTAAACCTTTCCAAAACAGAAGGGCCTTTGAAAAAAAAAAAAAAATGGACGACCCCTTCAAATTTTCTGTGGGCTTCCTGCAGTTCCATATCAGCTGTTTGCTGACAGGAAGCCCAATAGTTGTGTGTGTTCCAGCTCTGTGGTAAAGAGAATCTGTCACCAAAATTTTTTTTTCACATATATAAACAAGTCCCTGATCCATATTGTTTTCTTCTTTGACGTTTTTGTTTTCTGATTGTAGATTTCTCAATTCTCTTGTCTGTATAGGATTATGGGGCAGCCATCTTGCCTGCACTGCTTTTATCAGCATTTAGAGAGATGCTTTACAACAGGTTAATGTACATAGGATTCTGTGGACTGAATCAGTCCCATTGACTTCTATAGGAGAGTGTTGTGGGCATGCTCTGTGACCGGGGAAGAAGTAAGTGTGCAGGGAGGAGGAGAGGGGGAGCTGTGACATCTCCTATTGTGACTGGTGGATCCTGTGTTGTCTGTACACATTGGTGTCACCTTTCAGTGTAACCTGCCTGTGCCGATATTGGGCAGACTACTGAAATTCTCTCTCTACAGAACAGGAAGTGTCAGACTATTATTAGATCTAGTGGTCAAAGTGAAAACTGCAGGACTAAATTTTTTAAAAAAATATTGAAAGTGATATGGAAAATTCAAAAAACAACCAAAAATTCGTAAAAAAAAAAGTGTTTAACATAAAATGTGAGTTAAACAAGAAGCCATTTTTTGATGACGCATTCCCTTTCAGCTCAATAGACCATAAGACTGCCTTCTTTCAGAAAAGTCTTTGAAGCCACACATACTTGGGGGCTGTAGGGCAAAGGGAAATGACTTGAAAACTGGAAATACTGCTGCTGCTCAATTGCAGATGAGTTTATATACTACAAACACAAATTATCACGAAAAAACATCATAGAGATAAAGATTTAGAAAAGGCCAGTTGAGATTTTTTTTCTGTTTTATGGGTCGTTGGACAACCCCATTCATGGAACTTTATATAGCATTGCCTTATCTCTTTAGATGCCATCTGAGTTCTCTAACTTCAATGATTTGGCTGAATTGTCAATGGGGTTTGACCCCACCAAACCAAGTGAATAAGAACATGCAGCAAAATATATTTAACGGTGCAGGTTGTCCGACACGACTTACTTTACTTAAAAGGGGTTGTCTCACCATGAAGATTAGCTGTCAGCATGTAGGACCAGGTAATTGAAGGCTTTTTCCAAATATATTGCTTTTTTATTTTGCTTTGTTGAGAAATTGAGAGATCCTTAAAGGGGTTTTGCCCAGAAGTGAGTTCCTTACCTAACAGGCTGATACTCCCCTCTTGATGCTTGAAAAAGGGGCGTTGTGTTTCTGTGTTTAAAAAAACAAGTACCTCCTCTGTGATATCATCACTCCACTTCCCAAGTACGTTCCTGATATTCAGTCTCTGTAGTTGAGCAAACATTGTTTTGCTAATCCACACAGGATAACTGTATTGTGCACAAGCTATATGAGTTTTATTTCTCCCTCTTATTTGCTCAGGAGAGAAGATAAGTTCAGCAGGCAACGTCTTTCATTCCTTCACGAATGGCTGCAGGCGAGACTGATGGGGGCTGAGCAGAGAGCCAGGGAGCGTCTTAATGTTTTCTCAGATAATTACATTGCAACCAGTGGATTCTCTATACAAAAGACACAGAATCTTTCTCCCCAGTCCCTTCAAAGCTCCATGTTCCCTGCCATCAGATAAGAAGTGCAAACAACGCAAACGTGGCCAGATCAGCCCTTGTCAGCTCCTGGTCGTGTCTAATGTAAACTGTCAGGAAATCAAGGGCATGTAAGGAAGCCTGTAGCTCTCAGAGGCTTCACTTTTTTTGATGACCTATATTAAGAAAAGTGATTAAATACCCACTTTGGAGGATCTCACGTCAACATTGGATCATGGCAAAACCCCTTTAAGGCTATATTCACATGGCGTATTTTAGGACGTATTTCGGGGCGTAATTGCCCTGAAATAGGTCCTGTAATTACAGTAATCATAGCTCTCATAGAGAGCCATGATTACCTGCCGTCTTCCCCGCCAGCAGAAAGAAGTGACATGTCACTTCTTTCCGGCATATATGTGGCAGGGATAATGAAAGTGAATGGGGCCGTTCTTCTAAACACGCAGTGTCTTACAGCGCACACAGGTACGCGCCGCAAGACGCCGTATGAAAATACCCGAAGGCTATGTTCACACAGCATAATTGCGGGGTGCAATTACGACGGGACTTCGGCAGCTCGCGCCGACTCGGGCGGGGAGGGAGGGTGCAGCAGCCCCTGGCCCCATAGACATTCATTACTAGCGGCACGTATTCATCGCTAGTAATTGACATGTCACTTATCTCCCCCCGCGGCGTATTGTGCGAGCGGGGAGAGGAGGCGTAATCCATAGTCCTCTATGAGAACTGTGGATTACCGTAATTATTGGGACGTATCTCGGCCAGTATGTCCCAATTTAAGCCGTGTGAAATATAGCCTTACAAACAAAGGAGGTAATTACTTTGTGCTCTTAAAGGGGTTTTGCCACGATGTAATGTTGACGTGGAATCCTCCAAAATGGGTGTTTAATCACTTTTCTAAATATATGTGATTAAAAATATTGCAGCCTGAGAGAGCTGCAGGCTGCCTTACCTGCCCTTAGTTAATTAAAAGCTTCTATTAGATACGACCTGACGAGCTGCTGGCCGGGCTTGCGCAGATCACACTTCTTACCTGATGAGAGGGAGCTGAAGAAGCTTTCAAGGCACCGGGTAAAAATATGTTATCTTTTGTATACAGAATCCACTAGTTGTAGTGTGATTATCTGAGTAGATCCCTGCTTTATCTGATGACAGAGAACATGAAGACGCTTTCAAGCTGCTGTGGAGAAAAGGTGTTGTCTTTTGTATACAGTATCCACTAGTTGTAGTTTGATTATTTGAGTGAACATTTCACACGATCCCTTATGCACGGCTCTGTGCTCTGGCTGTGTTTCTCTCTCTTTCAGCTCAGCGTGGCTTGTTTACAATTGATTCTTAGCAGATAAGGCACGTCCTGGCAAAACCCCTTTAAGCTCTCTACTCTATAGATAAAATATCCTGCACTGATGTCAGTGCAATAAGAAGAGCTGTGAATATGGAGTTGATATGCTAATCACTGCTCTAGAACCACCCACATCTTGACCAGGAAGAGACAGGAAGCATGAATCTAAAACTGCTTGTAGCTCTGTGAAACAGCATAATGAGACCCCTTTAAGTGCTTACTATAACCTTCACAGTGGCATAACTCTGTACCTCTGTCTGCTTCAGGTATGTGGATTTGTCAGGTTTGTCAGCCAAAAAAGAAGGGGCGCAAAATCCTCCAAGAAAAAGCCGCTCAGATCAAGAGGCGATATGCGAAACCAATGGGCCGACCAAAAAACAAACTAAAACAACGAATGTTGTAAGTTGCTTTTTTTTTCCACATCTCATCACCTACTTTACCGGTTTAGTATCAATGTACATGTATTTCACAGTTATGACTAAAAATATGTGGATTTCTCTTCTATTGTCCATTATAAGTCCTTACCTCCGCTCCTCTCAGGACCTTCTCCTCTGCTCTCCCCTCATCAGCTCCTCAAACAACCGTCTCCAAGATTTCTCCCGTGCTTCACCCACACTCTGGAACTCACTGCCCCAACACATCAGACTCTCCCCCACTTTCGCCACCTTCAAAAGCAACCTGAAAACCCATTTCTTCAGGCTTGCCTATAACCTACACTAACCTGTTGTCACTACTTCCTCCACAAACATGTCTGCCCCTCACCTCCTGTCTCTTTCCCCCTCCTTGTAGATTGTAAGCCCTCGCGGGTAGGGTCCTCTCTCCCTCTGTCGTGCCAATTGTCATTATCACTTATCATTATACTCGTTTGACTTATGTTATGTATGTAACCCCCTCGAATGTACAGCGCCCTGGAATCAATAATAATCTCCCCATTAGCCCCTTTAACGGCCGCCCACTCACTCTTGGCGGCAGGTGGTGCAGGACGTCTTTCCGCAGCGACACCAAAAGATTTGCTGCAGGAAGAGGGGTTTTGTGGCTCCCAGCGCTTGAACTGTGCTATGAATGGAGATGTTGCTGGCAGCTCAATTACTAGCACAGTCTATGTTAACACCTAGGACCGGAAGAAGCCTCCGATTCACAGCATTTAATCTATAGGCTATGTCTACACAGTGCAGAAATACCGTCGGATTTTTGGGAGTTTCAGTATTTCAACGCGGTACACTGTGCTGCATAGACAACAATGAAAAACCTGTGCTGTAGTTATATATATATTATATATATATATATATATATATATATATATATATATATATATATATATATATAACTACAGCACAGGTTTTTCATTGTTGTCTATGCTACACAGTGTGTGTGTGTATATATTATATATATATTATATATAATGTGTGTGTGTGTATGTATGTATGTATGTGTAAAATATATATATATATATATATATATATATATATATTATATAATATATATATATATATATATATATATACATACACCCTGTTTACCCGAAAATAAGACGCCGTCATATTAATTTTTGCTCCTAAAGACGAGCTAAGACTTAGTGTTAGGGGATGTCTTATTCCTCCATGAACAAGAATTCACATTTATTGTTGAACAAAAAAAATCAACATGTATTAATATACTGTAGTGATTTCATCACAAACATCAGCATAAGCAGCCAAACTCTGGATTGCTTAAAAAAAAATGCACTACGTCTTATTTTCGGGGGTGTCTTATTTTCGGAGAAACATGGTGTGTGTGTGTCTGTGTGTATATATATATATATATGTGTATATATATATATATATATATATATAATATATATTTCTTTACAGCGCGGGTTTTTAACCGCCGCGTTAAATATTAGGCAGAATATGCAATACGGTGCAAATTCTGCCTCAGTTTTGCAGTTTATCGTCGGTTTCCCGGACATTCAATTGTACAGGTGAAGGCAAAAACTAAAACTGACCATGGTTTTTGCGCAAATAAGTGACAAAAAACGCGGTCCTGCATAGGACAAAAAGTCAGCGGCTTTCTGACGTATTTTTGTCCGCTGCTGTGTGACCTTATCCTTTGGTTGTCATAGTCCGTGACCGCAGCATAATCAAAGGGGATCCCCCTGCTCTGTTGTGTTACCAGGATTCAAAGTGCCTGATGGAGCTTTGGAAATATTTATATAGTCAGCCCCGGGGTCCTAGAGAAGTCCCATGGTTGTCTGCATAGTAAGACTGCTGTCAGGGCACACGGTGTGTTGCCCTGACACTTTCCTGTAGAAAGTAATGTATTAGGATACAGGAGTATGCTAATACATTACTAAGTGTGAAAATGAATTGTAAAATATTTATTCTTTAATGGGGTTAATAAAAATAAAGTAAAAAACAAAAATATAAAGGGCCGCATGTATGGAAACTGTCCAGGTCTAAAACTCGTTGTTGCCCATAGCAACCAATCAGATCGCCCCTTTGATTTCATGTAGTGCTCTGGAGAAATGAGAGGGGCGCTCTGATTGGTTTCTATGGGCAACAAAGTGAGTTTTAGACCTAAACAGTTTCCATACATTTGGCCCAAAGTGTAGAAATAAATAAAATAAAAAATATTTAATGAAAAATTATTCTGCATACATGACACAAAAAAGACCCCCAAAAACCCTACTCATATTAAGTATTCACATGATCGTAATAAGCTGTAGAATTAATCTAACAGTTTATTTAGTGTGAAATATGAAAAATGTAAAAAAATTATAAAAAAAAAAAAACATGCAGAAAAACATTTTATTTTCACAATACCAAAAAATTCTAAAAAAAAACATTTGTAGTAATTTAATTGTAAACTCAAACTATGCCCCCAACTTTCTCCGCTTCAAACAAGTCCTCATGCGACTGCATCATTGACAAAATAAAAACGCTACGTCTGTTGAAATGCAGGAAGGCAAAAGCTACAAATTTTAGCTGCATCATTAAGGCCTTTTCGGGCCCGGTGCTCAAGGGCGTAGAATTAAGTGGAAATTGATTCCTTTTAGACCTTTGCAGTTAAGTAGCTCAGTTTAAGGGCGCGTGCCCACGGCACAGGACAAATACCGGTGAGTTTATCCAACCGGTATTTGTCCGGCTTTTGTGCCGTGCACACGGCCGCAGGGGGGCGGCTTTTCTCCGCGATTAGCAGACAAAAGCCCTCCCCCTTTACATTCACTTGTTCATATTCCGTCCGAAAACCGAACTGAATTTTGCCACTGGCAAAGGACAAATACTCATTGGATTCCAATTCAGAATCCAACGTGTATTTGAGCAGTATTTTCCACTCTATTTTAGGGGGGGGTTTTGCACGGTTTTCAGATTCGGCCATCCCATTGATTTGAATAGTCAATTAATTAGCATTTTCTGAGTGAAATACAGCGGAAGCTTGAACATATTCTAAGTTTTTTGAAAAAATGGCGGCTTTGAAATCCAACCTCAAAGTCCGAGCTGTGTAGAAAATCTACGTAAAAAACAGACTGCAAAATGATGCCGTGTAGACATAACCTTAGAGGCTCTGGTTTTTATATTAGTGCATCTTCAAAAATTTTGAATATCACTGAAAAGATAATTGATATCAGTAATTTACGTCAAATAGAGCAGTCCCCGGGTTACGAACGGGTAAGATTGTTCTTAAGTTGAATTTGTATGTAAGTCAGAACAGGTATATAAAATATATTTATATTAAATGTATATTTATATTAAATATGTATATTAAAAAATATTAATATTAAATGTAAGTCCAGCACAAAATGGATAGTGCAGGGAAGGGTTTTACATTTGTTTTGCTGTTGGTGCCCCTGTTAAGAAGATTTCACCTCATGTGTTGCTGTGGCATGCTGGAACTTGTCGTTCCACAGCTACTATCTATTATGGAACATGGAACTACAAGTACCGGCATGCCACTTAAAGGGGTTTTGCCACGAAGTGACTTCCTTACCTGTTATCTGCTCAGGACAAATAATAAACAAATCATGCTGTGTCATGAACTGCTGCAGAGGGGAGAGAGAGGGGGCCCGAGCAGAGCGAGTAAGCAAGGGAGCGCCTACAATGTTTACTAAGATAATTACATTACAACCAGTGGATTCGCAAAACAGCAGAAAGCCTCATACACTGCACATTTCTCCCCAGCCCCTTGCAAGCTCCTTCATGTTCCCTGTTATCAGATAAGAAGTGCAAACACGCAAGCGCGGCCAGATCAGCTCCTGGTCGTGTCTAATGTAAACTTTTAAGTAACTAAGGGCATGTAAAGAAAGCTGTAGCTCTCACAGGCTTGACTTTTTATAATCGCATATATTTAGAAAAGTGATTAAATACCCATTTTGGAGGATCCCGCGTCAACATTACATCGTGGCAAAACCCCTTTAATACATGAAAAAAACTTTGAGATTCTTAGTTCACACGTTTTGATCAAAAGATGCTTATGCCAACCCCGGCTTACAACGGGATCTCAAGGCGGGTGGTCCTACTCTATCCTTACCTCTCACTAGAGCCAAATTCAGACTTCTCTTTGGGCCAACCGGCCTCCATAATCCAGAGAAAAATAAAAAAAGGCACCAACCTTGCACGCATACTGCACTGATATAAAGTTTTTTTTCATGTATTATAGATAGCATAAATGCTTCTTTAGGGATTTCCATGTATTGTAAAACCCCTTTAAGTCTCCGTTTGTAACTAGGGGACAGATGTAAGTTGGAACTGTGTAAGTCGAAGACCGCCTGTATTGTATAGACTAATTACAGTATGAATTACAAGGTTTAATCGAATATATTTGTGAGCGCTATTGCAAATAAAAAGATCCTGGAGAACCCCTTTAATTTTCAATGGTGTTGTAATTTTGTGAGCTGCACTAGTAGGTGTCTGATCTGCTTTCTAGTCATTGTACTGAATCTTCAGCATGTGAATGTGCAGTGTTCGAAATGTTCTTACCTCTTTCTGCTTCCTGCAGGTATGTGTCCAATGAAGATGCTCCTCTGAATTCTTTTCCAGGAAGGGGGCCTACTGGTAGGAGTCAAAAACCTAAAATGTGTACCACCCCACTGCCATCTGGTCATGATGCATCTGTGACGGACCCCATCTATAGCCTTGCTGCGACTGAACGCACTCGTCCTGGCCCCCATTCCATCAGCTCCACCTTCACCTCCACTTGCTCCCCACTCAAAGTTAACAAGAATACCAAAGGGCTCATTGACGGCCTCACTAAGTTTTTCACTCCATCACCTGAGGGACGCAGATTTCGCAGGCGAATTGTAGACTTCTCTGTGCACTGCAGACCTCGGAAAAAACGTAACGATACGGGTGCTACACACAAGCTAAACCGTCCCCCTCCGCCGCCACAACCTGCTCATTCTCCACTTTCACATATCAACTCTATGTCAGGCTACAGTCCAGGCTCCCAGAAATCCAGCAACTCTACCACCTCTAATTCCCCACAGAGCTCATCAAGCCACTCTAGTGCCAACTCCCTCAGAAGCCTCCCCAGTAACCATCAACTGAAGGGGCTCTTTGATGGACTGTCCCACATCTATGTCACCCAGGGCCAGCCACGCCAAAAGAGCCACCCGAGCTACGCGCCTCCAAAACGCATTCGCCGTAAAGGCAGACTTTACCCTTCGACTCACTACTTTGTCAAGAGGGAAACTAAGAGTAGACTCCTCATCCCGCACCCCAACCAGTCTGGCTGGGCAGTCTCTCGAGGTCGAGCCTTAAAAGCCTTTGCCCAGTTCAAGTGTTCATCGTTCCTTATAAAGCACAGGACGCTAGGCAGGTTAAAGTGTAAAGCAGGAGCCATAGGGGCGAGAGACATGACCTCCAAAAAGCTGAATCTGACAGACAGCAAGACTAAGTCCTCCCAGGATGATGGTAAGCACAGGCTTCAGAAACCTCTACGTGGTTTTATTTTATTTTTTCATTCAGTCCTTGTTTTTTCTAGTGCATTATTTCTGCAGTTAAAGGGATGTTCCCACGAAGCAGAGTCCACTGCCCCGGATCGACTCTAGCTCACAAGTGTCAAACTGCGGCCCTCCAGCTGTTGGGAAACTACAACTCCCATTATGCATTTGTATAATCTAGAACAGTAGGCATGATGGGAGTTGTAGTTTCCCAACAGCTGGAGGGCCGCAGTTTGACACCCCTGCTCTAGCTGTAATCCCACCGTGCATGAGAACGAGGGCAGCACTTGCAGCCGTCCCCATTCACTTCCATAGGAGTTCGAAATATAGCTAAGTGTGAGCGCTCGGCTTATTCGGAAGCGAATGGAGAGGATGGCCGCTTGCGCCTTCTGATGTTCATGCACGGTCGACTCGCAGCTAGTTGAGACGACCTGTGCGGCAGACATTACTTCGTGGAAACATCCCTTTAAAGGGAACCTGTCACATAGGTTATGCCCCCCCTTGCTGAGGGCAGCACAAGCTAGTGTCAGACCTGCTGTTTCCAGTGCTGTGCCCCTTATTCTGTAAGATGCTGCAGTTTTAGAGCATTTAATGCTCACATCTTATTCACGAGCAGGTGTTAGCCCTGCCCTCCAAAGGCTGGCTCCGCCCACCTGTCAGTTAAGCTATGTTCACAAGGCGTGATTGCGGCGCCGGGTGATTTGGGAGTGCACTGATATGCGCCCACTCCCACGGTGGGGGGGAGGGGGGGTGTCAGCGCCCGTCGGCCCCATTGACAGTCATTACTCGTGCCGCATATTCGCCACAAGTAATTGACATGTCACTTAATTCCTCGCGCGTTCAATACGATTGTATTGTATGAGTGGGGAGAAGAAGCGTAAGTCATAGTTCTTTGTGAGAACTATGGATTACCGTAATTTCAGCGCACATCTTGCTCGTATTAGATCACAAATACGCCGCAAAATGCACGCCGAAATTAGCCCGTGTGAACATAGCCTTATTCTCAAGTTTCTACCTATTCAAAGTAATAGGTTAATCATTAGAGGTGGGCGGGGCTAGCCTCAGGTGGGCGGAGCATGAAAAAAACTGACCCTTTTCATAACTAAAAACTGCAGCATCTTACAGAATAAGGGACACAGCGCTGGAAACAGCAGGTCTGACACTGGCTTGTGCTGCACTCAGCAAAGGGCGGATAAACTGTGACAGGTTCTCTTTAGGTTTCCTTGCTTCTTTAGTGATCTTGCCACAAAGATTTTGTTAAAATGTTGTGTAATATAATTCGTTATGCTTTGTCAGATTTAAAAAAAAAAACTTCTCACAGGCAGCCTTTATGAACATGAATGTGTCACCAACACATTTGTCCTTTTTAGATGAGCTTTTTGTATTAATCTAATAATGCGGTGTGAGTCTGCATTCTACTCCTCAATTACTAAATCACCTAATGGGATGAAGCCTCTAATAAAATACAATTTTTAATAGAAAAGGTAAAAAAATATATATATAACTGATTCAGCGACGCAACATTAGAATAAGGTATCACTATTCTACCAAACAACTGCCATGTATGCATTTCTGTCACTTCCTACCCCAGGAAGTGTAAGGCTATGTTCACACGGCTTAATTGTGGGACGTATTTCACCCTGCAATTACGCCGTGTGTATGGGAGCGGGGGGGGGGGGGGATGGCTGCCCCATAGAAATTCGTTATTATCGGCGCGTATACGCCGCTGGTAATTACATGTCACTTATCTCCCCACCCCCCCCGGCGGATTCGCCGAGCAGGGAGAGGAGATGTAATCCATAGTTCTCTATGAGAACTGTGGATTACCGTTATGACTGGGGCGTATCTCGCCCCGTATTTCGCCCAGTATGAACATAGCCTTAGACCCGCTGTCTTTGAGTACCCTTCAGCAGTGCAGAAAGGAGTACTAACGAGCGCGCCCCGTAGTGGCTAATTACCCTAGGAGGACTTGAAGTTAAAGGGAACGTGTCATCAAAAATGACTTATTGTTTAACTTACGTTTTTATGTTCAACACATTTTTTAAGATTTTTGGTTATATTTTTTTTTAATTTTCCATATCACGTTCAATCTTTTTAATAATTCTTAAGTCCTGAGTTTTCACTTTGGCCTAAGCCTAATGATTGTCTGACACTTCCTCTTCTGTACAGAAAGATTCTCAGTTGTCTGCTCATTATCAGCACAATGAGGGTCAAACTGAAAGGAGACACCAGTGTGAATAGATAACCAGATCCCCAGCCACAAAGGAGATGTCACAGTTTCACCCTTTCACCTCCCTGCACAGTGATTTCTTACCAAGTCACAGAGCATGACTTGAAAACTCTCCTATAGAAGTCAATGGGACTGAGTCAGTCTTAAGGGCATGTCCCCATGGCACGAGTTTGCAGCCGGTTTTTCAGACGGTTTGCTGTTTTGCAAAACTGGCCGCAAACGAGCACAATGGTGCTCTATGGAAAACCCGTGCAGCAGTCCTCACTGCACGGGTTTTCCGCCCGAAAAGTATTGTGCTTGCAGATTCTTCTGTCCGGTTTTCAGACGGAATATATGCATGTCAATGTGAAGGGGGAGGGCTCATCACGGAGAAAAGCTGTCCCCCCCACGGTCGTAGGGACGGCACTAAAACAGGATAAATACCAGTCGGTTGATCCGACCGGTATTTGTCCATTGCCGTGCAAACGGGCCCTAAGTCACCTATGTGCATGAAGCTACTGTAAAGCATCTCTCTGACTGCTGTTAAAGCAGTGCAATCAAGGCCTAGTGGCCAAAGTGAAAACTGCAAGACTTAAGAATTATTAAAAAAATTTGAAAGTGATATGAAAAATTTTAACAAAAAAAAAAAAAAATTCCTAAAAAAAGTGTGTAACATAAAAATTGGGACTTTAACAATGACTCATTTTTTGATTACACATTCCCTTTAAAGTAAAAAAAAAAAAATAGTTTAAAAGTATAAAAATATTAATAGTTCAAATCACTCCCCTTTTTGCCGTTTTACAGATAAAAAAATAACTAAAAATAAAATAAAGTCACACATAATTGGTATCGTTGCTTCTATTATAATATCCTTTATCCTGAACACATTCCAAACGGCCAAATTGCGGAGGTTTTTTTCACCTTCCAGAAAAATGGAATTAAGAGTATGTTCACACGGCATATTGGAGCATACTGGAGCGTACTTCCAAAGCATGGGCTGGGGGGCTGGCCCCAATCACATGCATTGTCATCGGTGCATAAGCGCCACGAACAATTGACATGTCACTTCTCTCCCTTGACGTACAATATGATCGTATTGTACGCCGGGGGAGACGAGGCATAATTCATAGTTCTCTATGAGGGCTATGAATTACCGTAATTGCAGCGCGCATTTCGCAGCGTGTAAAGCGCAAATACGTGGCGAAATGCGTGCCACAATTACGCCATGTGACCATACCCTAAGTGATCAAAAATTTGCATTTGTCCCAAAATGGTAACATTTAAAAAAATACACATCGGCCCGCAAAAAAATGCCCCATCACTCAGGTCCATAGATGGGAGTATAAAGAAGTAACAAGAAGAAATTGAAGATTTTTTTTTATTTATTTTTTAAGATACTAAAACATAAAGAAAACCCTACATATTTAGTATCTCCAGAATCGAATCAACCTGCAGAATATAGACAACACATCACTTATACCAAAGAGTAAACAATATAAAAACAATACACCCGCAAACATGACGCAAGTGCGAATTTTTTCTGTTTCCTTGTATTTTACGGTCAATGACACCATTACGAAGTCCATCTTGTCCCACAAAATAAAAGATGGATAAATAAATAAAAAAAGTTATGGATCTTGGAAGGCGGGAAGGAACAAAAATGAAGAGCCGTATTGTTATGACCGGCTGTCAGGAACGGGGTTAAAGGGCTCGGTTACATTTTATCAGAGGTTTCATGGCCTTAGTTATTTTGTCTCCAATGAGTCAGAACTGCCAAGAAATGGACTGTGTTTATCACGGTTACCAATTCCCTTTTTGGACACGCTTGATCCAGTTCATCCAGGCAGATATTTTCTTTTGAAGGGCTTCTTCTGTGAAAAGATTTTTGATTTGAGAACCAGATTGGCATGCAATCTGTAGGAGCAGGTGACCGGGAGGCTCGCTGGATCGCATGGAAGGAGCCTCCACACCGCCACCATAGTGTTCCTGTTAGATGTAGCAGTTGTGACATTTTCAATGGCAGAGCAATACTATTTTTGCCACTTTTGGGCTCCTTATCCAAGTTCAATTACATATCTTTCATTTGCCTTGTTTTATGAACGCTGTTATGGATTATATTTGTGGTGCAGACCTAAACCAAAAAGGCCATGTTAGTTTGTGTCTGTCCAATAAAGACTCGGAAACATTTTTTTGAGGGATGTATAAGGCATATGGCCTAAAAGTAATATGAGCAAACAGGTAGGGCATGTCACCACGGCCGGTTCTTCAGCCAATTTTGCAGATGGTTTTCGGTTTTGAAAGCCGTCTGTAAACCGGCTCTATGGAAAATCCATGCAGCGGTCCCCACTGCACGAATTTTCCGTCGGACGGTTTTTAGACCGCCAGTGGTCCAAAAAACATTGAGCGGTTTTCGGGCGGAACATGAACATTTCAATGCGAAAGGCAAGGGCTTTTCTCCGCAAACCACGGAGAAAAGCCGCCCCGCTGCAGCCATGTGCATGTCCCCAAAACGGAGCAAATACCGGTCGGATAATCCAACCGGTATTTGCTCTGTGCCGTGGGGACATGTCCTTATTTGTGTCCATAAGCACATAGAATTGGAAGGCTGCACTTGCACATGTAAGATTATTCAAGATTGTTGTAATCCTGTATAATCTGATATAAGATTGTTCTAATCTGATACGTCTACAACCGGTTGACTAAAGGAGCTCTATTGTCGACAATTGCCGCTTATCAAATATACATGGGTTTATACTTTAGGTGGTTGATCTCCGATCATCTGTTTTTCTTGTCGATAACCGAAGCATGACTGAGATGTAGTCCTTTAAATTTCTAACAAAATATTAGAATTTCCCAATTTACCATCCTGTGCAAAGTGTCTGATCTTCCTTCTGCTTTATTTTAATTTCCACTAAAAACAAAACCCACACCCTTATCCTTGATTCATACATTTTGCCCTATTCAAATGTTACTTACACTCTGACCAGGTCAATTTCTCTGTTTCCACATATCTTATACAGGCGGTCCCCGACTTACGCCGTTCCGATTTACATCTGTCCCCTATACAAACGGAGACTTATGTGACATGCTGGCACTTGTAGTTCCATGTTCCACAGCAGATAGTAGCTGTGGAACGACAAGTTCCAGCATGCCACAGCAACACATGAGGTGAAATCTTCTTAACAGGGGCACAGGCCGCAAAACAAATGTAAAAACCCTTCCCTGCGCTATCCAAAACTACAAACCCTTTGTTCTGGAGTTACATTTATTAAATCTATCTGTTCCTGACTTACATACAAATTCAACTTAAGAACAAACCTACAGTCCCTATCCCGTTCGTAACCCGGGGACTGCCTGTACTCTTAGCCCCACTCTTAACTTTTAGATTCCATATATCAACAGCATCTGGCTCTTTGGCATGGCTGGTCCTGCCAATCTCATCACTTCCATTCGCTGGAGCACTTATTTGTCCCCCACATCTGGCTCTGCTTTTTAGTTCTTTAGTCTGTGTTCTCTTCCCTCCATTGTTTAGCATTTTCATGCTCCATCCCAAAATTTTCTCCCATTTAACACCTGTCTCTAATTTTGTGTGACTTAATAACTTTGTACGTTATATTGTGCAGGTTTGTTGTTAAAGGGGTTGTTTCACTACAAATATTAGCTTTCAACATGTAGGGACAGGTAATTAAAGACTTTTTCCAAATACATAGCTTCGTTTATTTTGCTTTGTTGAGGAGATAAGTGAGATTTTATCTGCTCTGAGTGCACACAGGTCGACATCTGAGAGCAGGGAATGTCATCACCACAGGTTGGACTGCTGTCCGCTTTAGAGTGTGTTGTCTCTAACACAAGGGGTCCTGAAAGCCCAGCAACAGGTCATGTTTCCTGGCTGTCCTTAGTATTTCACAGGTGATTTCATTGTCAGTGCATTCTGTGGGAGATCCTGAAAACCTGACCTGTTGGTGGGTCTTGATGACTGGCGTTGGGGAGCCCTGCTCTAACAAACAAAGGAGAAAGTACTTCTTTACCTCAAGCACTCTGCTCTATAGATAAGATCTCCTGCTCTCATGTCAGTGCAATTAGAGGAGTTGTGAATATGGAGCTAATATGCTTAACACTGCTATAGAACCACCCTCAGCATGAACAGGAAGAGACAGAAAGCATGAATCTAAAATTGCTTGTGGCTCTGAAACAACATTGTGAGACAACCCCTTTAACTTTTGTCCTGCTCTCTTACATACTGTATACTATATCTTACTGTTCTGTGTCTGTAGAACTTTCGAATTGCATGGGACCTGTAGGTTCTAGGGGTCTCTACTGTATCTCTGAAGACCACTGATTTCATTGTTCCCCCTTAGTGCCATCAAAACAGCTCAGCCACAGAATTTTTACGGTGTCCTGTGAATTTTAGCAATAGACCCTTTGACTTCTTTACCTTGCGAGTTGGGGCCTACATAGATCAGACTTGATTTTTCTGTACACCTCATATGAGCTTGCTTAGATTGAGAGTTGGGGAACTTGGAGGCCAAGTCAACAACTGTTTCTCAAACCATTTCTGAACAACAGAGGTCACTGCCATCAGGGAATACTGCTGCCATGAAGAGGGGCACTTGATTTTTTAACAATGTTTAGGCAGGTGGTACGTGTCAAAGTAGCTTATACATGAATGTCCGGACCCAAGGTTTTCCAGCAGAACATTGCCCCGATCAAATGCTTTTGCTGGTTCTCATAGTGCACATGGACATGGATGTAGACTTGATGTATAAGAAGATATGATTCATTAGAACAGACCAACTTTCTCCATTGCTCCATAGTCCAGTGATAGTCTGAGGCCTCGTTGTATATCATACTGAGGCTATCGTACTCATTGTATATCATATTGAGGCTATCGTACTCATTGTATATCATACTGAGGCTATCGTACTCATTGTATATCATACTGAGGCTATCGTACTCATTGTAGGTGCTTTCGGCAGTGGATACAGGGCACTCTGACCAGTCTGAGGAAGCACAGCTGTGATGCACTATGTGCTGACACCTTTCCGTTATAGTATCTTTTTAGTAATTTGTGCCACAGTAGATCTTTTATGGGATCAGACTAGGTGGACTAGCCTTCCTGCATCAATAATCTATGGTTGCCCATGACTCGATCACTGGATGTCTTTCTTTCAACAACTTTTGATACCCTGTTTCCCTGAAAATAAGACCGTGCCTTATATTAATTTCTTGTCTTAGAGATGCACTAGGTCTTATTTTCAGGGGATGTCTTATTTTTCCATGAACAAGAATTCACATTTGTTGTTAAAGAAAAAAAAATCAGTCCTGTTATCATAAACATCAGCATAACCAGCCAAACTCTGAAGCAACAGGTAACCACAGTCACACTATCTCATCAGTGTGCTGTGCCTGCAGTGTATGTAGTGAGAGACTCAGATCACTCTGTACAAGCAGCTATGCCCTCAGCTCCCCTTGCACAGTTGGTAGCTTCCACTGCCTTCTGTAGGATCTCCTGACTTACAAAGTGAAAGTAAAACCTGTTCCCTTGTAATAAGGAGCAATGGCTGCCGCTCGGTCTTATTTTCAGGGGAGGCCTTATATTTCTAAGCTGGAAATAAATTGTACTAAGTCTTATTTTCGGGGGATGTCTTATTTTCAGGGAAACACGGTAGGTATCACTGCATATCAGAAACAACCAACATGACTTTCTGCTTTGAATATGCTTTAGGCTATGTCTACACTGCATCGGACAAAAAACGGCCTGAAAGCGCATGTTTTTTCTCCGATACAGTACCGCGGTTCTTGTCACGCTTTCTGCAAAAACCGCGGTCGCTTCTTGGTTTCCTGATGTCGCCCATACATTTGTAGTGTATGGGAAGACGGCAAGAAAACAAGAAGCGCCGGCATATTATACAACATGTTGTATAATACGCTGCTGCCGAAAGACGAGCAGAGAAAAGACGAGCTGTGGAGACTGCCGTAGTACATCGTGTCTTGCGCTGACACACGCGTACTCCCGCAGCCCGCCGGCCCCATTGACATTCATTAATCGCGGTGCGTATTGGCCGCGAATAATTGACATGTCACTTATCTCCCCGTGCGTACAATACGATCGTATTGTATGAGCAGAGAGAGGAGGCGTAATCCATAGTTCTCTATGAGAACTATGGATTACCGTAATTTTGGCCCGTGTGAACATAGCCTAACAGCACCTGTTGCTTTGTTTACTGAAGATAACATCTCCTGCACTTGTTAGTGTACAGTTTCAGCTAGTTACAGAGAAGCTAAATATGCTAATTGCTGCTATAGAACCACCCACAGCAGAGTGAAAGAAAAACTGCAAGTGACTGTGAAGTTACATAGTGAGAAGACCCTTCTTAAATCTATTAGCCATCAAAATGTTGCACTTGTAAGGAGCTTGTCCACATTTTAATTTATTCTATGATAATATATTATATAATAAATTTATATATATATATATATATATATATATATATATATATTGTGACGAGTCGCTTACACTTGGACGGCGTCTTGGCCCCTCCTGGGGATTCCCGCTTGGCTTTTGGATCGCCATCCTTGGTAGAACAGTATTGGCTAAAAGATCTTCTGACACAGGGATATTTCGGACTGGCCTCAGACAGTTTTATTGAGGCACCGTTCACAGAAAAACAAAGCATAAAAATAAATCCTCGGCTGACTGGCCACTTACTCACATACAGAGACCCTCTCTGTCCAGAGGTCTGTGCCTATCACACAGCACCTCAAAGTCAGTGTCCTCACTGTATTCCAGGCGTCCCTTGAGCCTCTGGGGAGCCAGAGCTCGCCGCCGTTGCTCCACTCTCAGGTGGCAGACCACGCCCCCCACCCGATCACCTAAAGAGACAGGCTTTTTATAGCCATCCAGGGACTGGCCCAAAACCAGACATGGAACCTGGGGACCTGGAACGTGGGAACAACCACCCACCCATCTGCAGCTGTTCCGGGGAAGCCAACCCATAATGGCTGGATATCAGCCGTGCTACATACAGCTGTCAGCAACCTAGTGTTGCTGACAGATAACGATTGGCTCCCCCCACCAAGACCAGGCTCTTGGTGGCATGTCTCTACCAGGATGACTCCACCTAGTGGCAGAACCCTGCAGTCGCTCTGCCCCATATCCTCTCTCCCCCCCCCCCCCCCCCCCCCCCCCACTTGATAAAGGCCGCAGGGCTTTCTCACATTGCCCAGCTTCCTGCCGGGTTCTGGCTTCTCCTAAGCCTCTGGGGCAAGAGCCTCTTCCCAGCTCCTCTGCTGCTTCACACTGCCAGGAAGCAACCACACCCCCAGATAACCCAGAATACCAGGCTTTTATAGGTCTCCAAAGATGTTTCAAAGACCTGGCCTGGACCATGGGGAGTAGGCGCCCACCCGACACATCGTCTTCTCCCAATAAGAGCCGACCCAGGAAAGGCTGAAAAGCCACACTAACTAATACCAATTGCCAACCACTTAGTGTGGCTGACAACTCATATGGCTGACTCCTATCCCACCAAGGCCAGGTAACCTTGGTGGCGTGTGTCTTGCAGATCTCCGGCTGCACACCCTCTAGTGGCAGAAACATGAGACTACCATCGGTTGCTCTGCCACTATAATATATATATATATATATATATATATATATATATATATATATATATATATTATATATATATTATAATATATAAATATATATATATATATATATATAGGAATCCTACAATTTTTACTATTTCTACTATTTTTTTTAAAGAGGTTTTACCGCGAAGTGAAAACCCCCGCACTGGCCGCTAGCGGTGAGCCAAACGTGCGTGTGAATGAGGAGGGTGGCGCTTGCGGCCGTCACCCTCATTCACTTCTGTGGGAGCCTCCTTATATAGCTGAGAGTGTGCACTCGGCTATGTTCGGAACCTCCCACAGAAGTGAATGGACAGGATGGCCTCAAGCACCGCCCTCCTCATTCACATGCACGGTAGCGGCCAGTGCAGGGGTTTTTACTTCGTGGTAAAAGCCCTTTAACAACAGGTTCCCTACTTTGTGATGTCAGTGTGTGCTACAGAAAATTTTGATTTACCAAATGAAGAAAATGAACTGCAGCCCTTCTTAAAATCATACAGTCCCTCTTAGGCTATGTTCACACGGCTTAAAATTGGACGTATTTCCATCCCTAATTACATGCCGGAGTGCGCAAATTGCGGCTGGAATACGTCCCAGTCATTACGGTAATCCACAGTTCTCATAGAGAACTATGGAGTACGTCTCCTCTCCCTGCTCGGCTAATCCGCCGCGGGGGGAGATAATGACATGTGAATTACTAGCGGTGTATACGCGCCGCTGGTAATGAATGTCTATGGGCCGGTGAGGTGCCGGCCCCCCGCTCCCGCCCCGTCCACATGCCGTAATTGCGGGGCGTAATTACGCCCTGCAATTAAGACGTGTGAACTTAGCCTTACTGACTCCAGTTTTTATGTTAAAACATTGTTAGTGCCATAACTGCTGATTTTTCTGCTGATGCACCCGTGTCAGGCTTTTCATTTATAGAATAAATTGATGTTTTCATTGGTATCTTTTTGGGATATATAAGCATTTTTGATGTTTTCTATTATATTTTTTGCAAACTTTTTTCCGGGTCCCACTATGGGTCTAGAGTATAATACATAGCAATACAGTAATGTTTTGCTATGTATTACTCCTGTGCCTGGCAGCCTATTAAACTCTATCTGTGGCAAGACCTAATAGGCTTCTGCACATGGCAGACTTGGAGGGCATTATTTGTCCTCCAGCTGTTATTGCAATCATCCGCACCCTGTGATCCTTTTTGCTCCCTCAGTTAAAGCGGTTGTCTAACTACATTGATTCATCTTCCCTCAGTCCTGTTTTCTTGGTTTCACTTGGAATTCAGGGGCATGCTAACTGAGTTTCCACTGGGCTGCAGTAGAAGCCAGGTCTGTAGCTATAGCAACCAGTGCTCACAGCCTCTCAGGATAGATCAAACAGGTCTTTAGCTATAGTGAACTGAGGAGCTGATGCAGCCCATATAATAAGAGGGATATTCTAGGAATTAGGATAGGACACTGTTAATGGACACATATTGCAAAGTGACTTGTTTTTACAAGCTCTTTAACATAAAAAGCATCAATCCTTGTAGTGAGACAACCCCTTTAACCTTCCAGGTGGTTATGGTCGGGTTCAGAGCTAGTTATGATTCCGTAACTGCTGAGCCTGCAGCTGTGGGCCACCCAGCTTAGGGTCCTGGTTGCGTGCAGCCACTGTGACCCTCTGTATCTATGCCACTGATTGGAGGGTGCCTGGGTAGGGTTGTCAGAGATGTGCCACCACCTATGAGAGGTCTGTACCACCTGGCATGTCACTGTAACAGGCTTGGCTAGGAATACCAGAGCAGATATGTCAATCACTGCTATAGAACCACCCAAAGCCTATTCAGGAAGTGTGAGACTGATGCTGGCTTTAGCTCTGTGAAACAGTATGGTGAGAAAACCCCTTTAATGAGGTAAGAAAAAAATGATATGGTGTGAGTGCATTAGGGTATGTTCACACGGCGTAATTTCGGCACGCATTTCGCCGCGTATTTGTGCACTAATACAGGCAGGATGCGCGCCGAAATTACCGTAATCCATAGTTGTCATAGAGAACTATGGATTACGCCTCCTCTCCCCGCTCGTACAATACGATCGTGTTGTACACGTCGGGAGATAAGTGACATGTAATGCATGTCTATGGACCCGGCGGGCTGCCGGCCACCCCCGTGCCCCGGGAGTACGCACTGATCAGCGCAAGCTCCAGAAGCGCACGATGTATTGCGTACTGTACGCGCCACAATACATTGTGTGAACATAAGCAAAAAGAAAAAGTAAGTGCCGCTCACTGGTATGCTGAGCTCTGTAGCTCGCCCGTCCTCAACTATGGACGTCCAGGCTGCAAGGGGAAGATAGCCTCTCTTCTATTCACAAAACGGTGCTCGTGGAAACTGACACCTGGCTGTAGATGTCCACCATATGTGAAGTAAGATATAAGCAATCCCAGCACTCATATAGAAGATTCCTCGGAGGCGTAGTGACAAAAATCAACACTCTCTTTATTAGAAAACTCGTAAAAAGGCTTAGAAAATCATTCCAAGATGAAAAAGTTTACGCGTTTCAGGCTCAGTAAATAGCCCTTATTCGTAACTAACACACACATCTAAAAAGCTTCCTCATATAGCTAGTTTCCCGGGTCAATCTAGGTATCACACCTGAATGATTAACCCTCAATGGTAAAGACAAAATTGAATGCTCCTTATGTTCACATATCAACATCAAATATATGCACTTGTATTATCACATAGATTGACATGGAAAAAATATATATATATACAACAAACTTAAAGGAGTTGTCTCCCTTCAGAGTTTCAGAGAATGCATGAATTAAATACTCTGTCACTTCCTGCTTCAGACTGACTAATTTGCATAAGCTCCATGCTTGTACAGCTCTGTGCCTTGCTGTGCTTTCAGTTGCTAATTAGATCAGATTAGCTTCTCAAACTACTAACAGGACTTCTTATCTGATCCCCAAAACAAAAGCCCTAATTACAGTTCTGTTTATTTTACATAAATCAAGTTTTTTACTGCTCAGCAGCATGGACACTGCCATGACCTGTGTGATAACTTCACTCACTGTTATCTCATTGAACAAACAGCAGGGGGAGAATTGTTTACAGGTCAGTTACTGAGGGAACTGAAATAGCCAGGGAGGTCATAAATTCACTTGTATCTCCTTAGGGAAAACAGAGGAACAAAGCAATATATTTGGAAAATGTCTTTATTTTGTGTTCCCTACAATTTGAAAGCTATTCTTTGTAGCGAGGCAACCCCTTTAAGTACCATTGGAGCATAGAGAACACACAACATATTTAATGCAAGAACAGTAAATAACTATGATCAGGAGAAGAAAACAATCATTAATAGGCTCAGAAGTAGGGGTTATAAGATGAGGTACATCCATAGAGCTTTAGGTATCGCTGAGAAAAAGGATAGGAATGAACTTATTTTTTCTTCCAAAAATAAAAATATGCGTTCAGAAGAATCAAATATATACTTCATGACACAGTACAGCAGCCAATATCAGGACATAGTACATATTGTACGGAAGAATCTTCCTTTACTTACAATAGACCCGGAATTGCGGGATATACTTAAGAACGGATGTAAGTTTATAGCCACGAGACCACGTACGTTAGGGAATATGATCTCTCCTAGCATGTTTATTTCATCTCCGAAATCTAGAAGACACACATGGATAGACTTCACGGGGTCCTTGAAATGTGGCATAAGAAGATGCATTCTCTGCAAATGTATGGTAAAATCAGACACCTTTACATCTGCCGTTACGGGCAAGCAGTATAAGGTTCAGAATTTTCTTAATTGCCGTTGTTCATATGTGGTCGATCTGATATGGTGCGATATAGGTGGTACGCAGTATGTAGGCTGTATCACCAGGAATTTATATATACGCATCAGAGAGCATATTCATGATTCTAAATAGATTAGTCTCCGCAAAATTTCAGGGGCAGCCAAGCATTTTTTTTAGAAGTTCACCAGGCAATTTAACATCATTTAAAGTTCAGGCTATAGAACAGGTTAACAGACCTATGAGAGGAGGGGATTGGAGAAAGGCCCTTATGAATAGGGAAGCATACTGGATTCTAACCCTTGACACTAGGTTTCCCCGGGGTCTGAATCTCAAATCAGATCTAATGTATATCTATTAGTTATTTACTGTTCTTGCATTAAATATGTTGTGTGTTCTCTATGCTCCAATGGTACTTAAGTTTGTTGTATATGTATATTTTTTTCCATGTCAATCTATGTGATAATACAAGTGCATATATTTGATGTTGATATGTGAACATAAGGAGCATTCAATTTCGTCTTTACCATTGAGGGTTAATCATTCAGGTGTGATACCTAGATTGACCCGGGAAACTAGCTATATGAGGAAGCTTTTTTTAGATGTGTGTGTTAGTTACGAATAAGGGCCATTTACTGAGCCTGAAACGCGTAAACTTTTTCATCTTGGAATGATTTTATAAGCCTTTTTACGAGTTTTCTAAAAAAGAGAGTGTTGATTTTTGTCACTACGCCTCCGAGGAATCTTCTATACGAGTGCCGGGATTGCTTATATCTTCACATCGTGTGAACATAGCCTTAGCTACCTGGTGTAGCCCTGGATACAGTGGCCCAGGATCCTGACAGCCCATCAGGGGTCTGCCTTGTAGAGTTCTGCTTATGACACCTCAGTCTTTCATGCAGAGAAATACATTAGTTGGCTAGTAAACAGTCAGTCCTTAAAGTAGGAAAAATGGGCAAGTGTAAGGATCTGTAAGCAAATTTGAAAATGGCGTAAGGTGTGACAGGATCAGAGCACCTTACAGCCTCAGGTCTTGTGGAGTGTTCCTGATATGCCGTGTTTAATACCAGGGGCATGGGTGCCTCTCTAAAAGGGTCAATAGCTATGACGGAGAACTGTCAGAACCCACAGAGTATGCTACATATAGAGCTGCATAACTGTTATCGTGACTATGCACCAAAAAAAATGCCTACAGTGGGCAGCCAGAAACATGTGCACCACTTACCTGGAGAAGAGATGGCACAAGGATGCACTATGGTAAGAAGGCTAAACAGCGGAGGCCGTGGGCACGGTACCGCTAGCAAAGCTCGGGGTCGGGCGTTGATTTGCATGTTACTTTGACATGTATCATCAACCTAAATATTGTTGAATACCAAGTAAAACCCATTTATGGCAATAGTATTCCTCTATGGAGTTGATTCTTGGGGACCACCCTACGACACGTACTGCACGTGACTCCTGCACTCTGCTTCTCTGTGACAATCTCCTCGAAAAGCAACCCCAGTACTGCCATCCCCTGCGGCCCAACGGGTGTCTCCCATGTGGGCCAGTCCAAGCTTGCTGATTCATAAAGGCCCCACCTCGCAACTTAAAAATTTGTTGCTAACTGTGCCAAAATCCACAGGGCACCTTTTTAGAAAACAAGTTGCAGTATCCGTGCCTCAGTGGTACTATTGACAGTATTAGAGGGATCTACACAATTTACGTGGGTGGTTTTAAGGTTATTCCTCATCTATGGCAAAATGACTGGATATGTCATGAGTGTTTGGTTGGGGTTGTGTTTTTTTTTGGGGGGGGTGGGTTTGTGGGTTTTTTCTCTATTGATTGTGGGGCTCCCAGCATTAACCAATATGGTATATTCTATCAATATACCATAAATTAATGTGCGGAGTAAACCACTTTTGATATTCACGAAGGGCGAGATATCCGAAAATCCGAAAATTGGTGGTGCTACGTCAGTTTTTAGGCGCATTAAATAAGCGTAAAGTGCGCCAGAAAGTCAGACCCTATCAGAAATCTGGCGTCAGTTATATCTTGCATAGTAAACATAAACCGCCTAAAAATGATGCGCTGTGCGCCTCCATAACGAAGTGCGCCTATTGAGGTGCATAGCACATCATTACAAGTGTATATGTGTTAGGCATTACAAGTATGTGTTAGGCGCATTACAAGTATGTGTTAGGTGCATTTTATATACTTGTAATGATAAGCTATGCGCCTCCGTGCTCGATGTGCCTCGATAGGGGCATTACATACGCTTCTAATGATATGCTATGTGGTGCGATTTGCGCTAATCGCGGCACAAAACACTTCATTGGTAGAGTATGTAATGCCCCCATCGATGCACAGAGGCGCATAGCTTATCATTACAAGTATATGAAATGCGCCTAACACATATACATTTGTAATGATGTGCTATGTGCCTCAATAGGCCCATTTTGCTATGGAGGCGCACAGCGGATCATTTTTAGGCGCATTACAATGTGTTGGTGCCGGCATATAATGCGCCTAGTTTTGGTGTATGACAGTTTGTTTACATCCAAAATATGGAGTCAAAAGCGGTTTTAGCGCAATATAGACCAAAAAACTGGCGTTGGCGTGTTGGGAAATGTCGTCCTAAATTTTGTAAAGATTACACTTTGCAGGTTATGGCTCACCTGAGCAAGCTCAGTGCAGACACTGAACAAGCAGGTAATCCTTAGTATTTTTAGCTAAATCTGTTGTTCATAGTGCAGCTCTATGCAGTAGTTCTAATTTTTACCCTTAACGGGTTATTCCCACTACAGAGTTTGATAATTTATCAATGGGATGTGCGGTCAAAGTCTGATATGTACGGGTTTCGCCTCTGAGACCCGAACCTATTTCCAAAACAGGCACCTGAAAGTGTCGGCTCAGAATGGAGAGCTGCTTGTGCTTAGGCGCGACTCTCCATTATATCTATGAGAGTTCTGAGTACTGCCAAACACGGCAATCGGCTGTGCTCGAACCTCCCATAGACACGGAACAGAATGGAGAGTTATACACAACTGCGACTGGCTCTCCACTCCGACACTTTCAGGGTCTGTTCCTAATATGGGTGCGAGTCCCAGAGGTGAGACCCACATAGCATACTGTGATGGCATGTCCTGTAGCACTGGTCTGCAAACTGTGGCTCTGCAACTGTTGGGAAACTACAACTCCCATCATGCCCACTGATATATATTATATATGCATTATGGGAGTTGTAGTTTCCCAACAGCTGTTGAGCCGCCGTTGGCATAATCGATAGGACAGTGGTCTGCAAACTGCGGCTCTCCAGCTGTTGGGAAACTACAACTCCCATCATGCATTTATATAATCTATATCAGTGGGCATGATGGGAGTTGTAGTTTCCCAATAGCTTGGGAGCCGCCGTTTGCAGACCACTGTCCTATGGATTATGCCAACGGCGGCTCAACAGCTGTTGGGAAACTACAACTCCCATCATGCCCACTGATATAAATTATATAAATGCATGATGGGAGTTGTAGTTTCCCCACAGCTGGAGAGCCGCCGTTGGCATAATCCATAGGACAGTGGTCTGCAAACGGCGGCTCTCCAGCTGTTGAATACTGCAACTCCCATTATGCATTTATATAATCTATACCAGCGGGCATGATGGGAGTGGTAGTTTGCCAACGGCGGCTCAACAGCTGTTGGGAAACTACAACTCCCATCATGCCCACTGATATAAATTATATAAAAGCATGATGGGAGTTGTAGTTTCCCAACAGCTGGAGAGCCGCCGTTTGCAGACCACTGTCCTGTCGATTATGCTGTCAGTCTATGGTGGGAAAACTCCTTTCATAGTAGAAAGTTAATTTCCTCGTTTTCATTTTTTATGAAGATCCAAAAAGGCCTCTCAATTGTGTATTCTACTTTCGGTAGCGCCATAATTTTTTTCGGTATTTAAAAGCTTTATTGAAAATTTAACAAGTTTAGAACATAAGAATATTATAAAGGCAAGATAATACCAGTCAGCGCCATAATATTCTCATCTGCAGAAACCGTTTACAACTGCTTGTGTGTTCTGCTCTAGAGCTGAGTTTGAAAGTACTAGTTTAGTTACTATGTTGATTTTCACGTGTTTCAGTGCGATTTGTATATTTAATGCCTAGTTTCTCAATGATCTTTCTCCTTTGTGCCTCAGATACTGACCCAAAGATGAGTATCAAACAAGAATTATGGGATATGATCTGTGTTCCAAAAAGGCCAGACTTTGTCACCCAGGAAGACGTTGACACGTTCAGGCAGGCCCGTGAACAGTCTTTTGAGGTGAGTCTTTCTTCTTGATAACACTTAAAGGGGTTTTGCCACGATCTAATGTTGACGTGGGATCCTCCATTATGTTTATTTAATCACTTTTCTAAATCTATGTAATTAAAAAAGTGTAGCCTGTGAGAGCTGCAGCCTGGCTTAGATACCCTGACGGTTTACATTAACTACGACCAGGAGCTGGTCTGGCCGCGCTTGCGTTGTTTGCACTTCTTATCTGCTGGCAGGACACATGAACCAGCTTTGACGGGAGTGGGAGAGCAAAGAGAACAAATCCTGTGTCTGCTGTATAGAGAATCCACTGGTTGTCATGTAATTATCTGAGTAAACATGCAGATGCTGCCCAGAGGCGTAACTTCAAGCTCTTGGGCCCTAGTGCAGAAAGTGAAATGGGCCCCCCCAGTTACCATGTGCCATTTACAATACTGGTGTCTTCTTACATGGCAGAAGGGCGTTTGGGCCCCTTCAGGCCGCAGGGCCCGGTAGCGACTGCTACCGCTGCACCCCCTATAGCTACACCCCTGGTGCTGCCTGCTTGGATCTTATCTTCTCTCCTGAGCAGATAAGAGGGAGAACACCTGTAGAGCTTGTGCACATTATAGTTATCCTCTGCGGTTTAGCCAAACAATGTTTGCTCAACTACAGAGACTGAATATCAGCCTCGGGAGCGTGCATGGGAGGTGGTGCGATGACATCACAGAGGAGGTACTTGTTTTTTTAAACACAGAAACACAACACCCCTTTTTTCAAGGCTCAAGAGGAGAGTATCAGCCTGTTAGGTGAGGAAATCACTTCTTGGCAAAACCCCTTTAAGAGGCATTTTGGTTAAGTTTCCTAGCTTAATGAGCTATGTAATTAACTTTTTCACTGCCAATAAAAATTCAAGCTGTGCATCCCTATGCCACCTATGTCAGTGTGCTACATAACTTTATATTCACCAAAGTCTCAAGGATACAGGGGTCGGCAAACTTTGACTAGGCTGTGACTGACCAATACAAGCAATTTTTCATCTTCCTATTCTTTAAAAGGGTTTTCTCACCATGCAGTTTCACAGCCAGCTTTAGAATCACACTTCCTGTTCAGACTGTGTTCCTAACTAGGGTCTAAAGAGTGTTTGCATAGGTAAGTGAGGAGCTTTCAAAGTCAGTTGCTAGAGATAAGACTCTGCAGGAGGTGGCTCACCGTGGTCGAAGTGAATGATGACAGCAGCTTGAAGCAATGAGACAGAGCAGGGATAGGTGAAGGAGAGAGATGGTCGTAACCAAAAACTTGTGTGCTCTAAGAGGAGATTCAGGGCCTCATGTATGAAAACTGTCTAGGTCTAAAACTTTGTTGCCCATAGCAACCAGTCAGAGTGCACATTTCATTTCACATAGCGCTCTGGAAAAAATGGAAGGGGCACTCTGGTTGCTATGGGCAACAAAGAAAGTCTTAGACCTGGAGAGTTTTCATATATGCCCCCCCTCAATCTTTTATCTCCAGACCAAAGAAAAATCAAGAAAGCAATGTATTTAGAAAAAGTCTTCAATTACCTGTCCATACATGTTAAGACTCATTTTAGGTAGACAACCCCTTTAAGCAGAAAAAATTTACCCCCCACCCCTCCCAAGCTTTTTGACAAGTCAGTGGGTACATATACTCCCTGATTGGTAAGAGGTTTACATCCTCAAGAAACCCTCCTGTATTTAACCCTGGGCACAGATTGTTATAGAAGGACATTGGTTAGGAGTGGAACTGCTGAGTGACAAGACTCCCCTCAGTCGTTGGATATTCGTATGCCTTATCCACTCTCCTAACTTCTCATAGACCTCATGTAAATGCCTAGACTTAAAGTGGCTTTGTCTTACGGTGGTGTAACTTTTTGTTACTGTAATTTATCAGTTGAGGCACAATTCAAAGATCGTGTTTTTTTTGGGTTTTTTTGTAATTTAATTTTTTTTTTTATTACTTAAGCTTCAAGTTCTTTCAATGATCATTGTCAGTTTCTCTTCATTTAACGGAAGGGTATCAACAATTTTGTCCATGTGTGTATAATTTGTTAGGGTTAAACAATTATTACTAACTAGTTTGGGTTGCACTGCTTATAAGTTCTCAGCCATTAACTGGGAAGGGCTCTCTTTCCACTGCTTCGGAGTTGTTTCCTGTCCCTAGGAAATAAGAAGCCTTCCTGGTGCCATTGGGGATATGTCAGAAAAATCCAATTGCTAGAGAGTCTGTTAATCATCTTTTCTTTTTTTTTTCTATTTTGATCCCCCTCCCCCATCCAAGAATTAATAAAAAATTAGTATGTTTGTCCCGAAGATCTAGATTGAGATGCATGTAGGAGTTAGGACTCCTGCTGTTGAGACGGAGTGGGGCCTGCACGACCCGTTACGAGTTTCTTTAGAATCGCCCTCCCCCCCCCCCCCCACCCCTTTTTTTTTTTTTTTTTTTCATTTCTCCCCTCCCCCGCCTCCCCCTCTTCTTCTTTCTTTCCTTCTCCAGGTTAAATCTTTGCTTATAGACAGGATTCCTCTGGACCCCTAGAGGAACAATGTTGATTTTGTTCACATTTTGGACATTTTTTTTTTTTCAAGTGTTAATAACCACAGATGATTTGTGCAAACCATGTCCCGGATAAGTGGCTACCCATTGACATCAGTTTTATCAAGGTGATCCACCTTGCCCTCCCTATGGGCCCAATGATGATCCTTTTTGTTTTCCTCACTGGCCCATTCCGGACATACATCAGCTGCCCCCCAGTGTTTGTTTCACTATGGACAGTTACCCGGGCGTCCCTAGAGGACTGGTGTTGCACTCATTTGCAAAGTCCTTTCTCCTTGTCCTATGCTGATAACTGCTTATTCGTACTGACCAGGCACTCGCCGGTCGCTGTTTATTAATGTTTGTACTATTTTACTACTTGCCTATTTTAATATGTGATCTGTATTGTTTAAAAGAGAATATTAAAGGGGGTTTTGCCACGATCTCATTTCATACCTCCTGCATCCAGCTCTTCAGCTCTGTGTGCTCAGGGGGCGTGTGTGATTTGTTTGAATTGCATATCATGTGACCCAGCAGGATGACATCACCATGCCTGTCCCCACTCTAGTCAAAGAAAGGTCTGTTTATGTAGAGAGCTGTGAGTAGCTACAATGTAGCTCAGAGGTAAAGTTTTTGCCTTACAGCACAAGGGTCCTAGGTTCAAATCCCTGCAGGAACCAAACCTGTGGATTTTTTTTCTTTATCAATGCACAGACCTCATTGAGGTTTCTTTTTTATTTATTTGCACTGTTTGACTAATTAATAAGGAGTACAGAGGACGGGAGTAGAGTGACAACACCTGGGGTTTGAACACTCAGTAGCTGCCTGAGAGGAGAAGTGATGTCTGAGCATGTGCGACCAGGACTGAGGAGCTCTCAGCCCTGGTCGTATCCCCTGGAGACGAGCTGTAAACAATGGATCACTAAAGGAGCAGCTAAAACAAAAATAGTACAGAATTTTTAATAATAATGAATGGTGAAAATGTTTGTTATTTCATTTGCAACCTTCCCACGTCAATGTTACTTCGTGGCACAACCCCTTTAAAAAAACTTAAATTAAAAAAAAAAAAAAAATGAGTGTGTTTGATATGTACCCCAAAGCTGTGCCAATGAAAAGTACAACTCATGGCACAAAAATAAATGCTTCTGCCTATGCTGACAGACCAGAAAGAATAAAATAATGTTTTTTGGAAGGTGGCAATACATTTTTTTTAAAAAAGCCGTGTTATCCAAGAAGGAATTAAAGTGGCAGAAAACCCATAAATATCACATCACTTTAAAGAGGGAAACTGCATATAGCAATATTTTTCCTGTGAAAATGGCAGATACTGCAGTAAACTGGCTTGATCTGATTAGAAGTTAATGTGTTCTCTACAGTCGCCACCGGTGACCGTTGCATGAGGGGTCCAGCATTGAGTTTACATTTATGACGGAAGCCACAACACCAACGGGACTGGAGCATGAGTATATTTTACAGTAAAATATTGCTCAGTTATCGAAATAAAGTAATAAATAGACTAATATATAATACAGGCCAAGTGGTGTAACTTGTATTCTCAAGTCACTGTTGACTTCACAGAGACCTCAGGTATTGACGCTGCACACACCTTCAAACAGTGTTAACTTCACACGAATTTTGCGAACTTTTCACATTTAATCAATAACTCACAGTTCAACCTAAAATGACTAACTATATAATATGTATCATATAAAGTCCAAAAGAAGGGAAAAAAATCACACTAAGGCTATGTTCACACGATGTACTGCGGCGCCTAATGTACATCGCAGTACATCATGTCTTTCGGGAGCTTGTGCTAAAACGCGTGTACTCACACGGCGTACCGGGGGGGGGGGGCCATTGACATTCATCAGCGCGTATTCGGCGCAAGTAATTGACATGTCACTTATCTCTCTGCGCGTATAATACGATCGTATTGTACGAGCGGAGAGAGGAGGCGTAATCCATAGTTCTCTATGAGAACTATGGATTACCGTAATTCCGGCGCGCATCTCGCCCGTATTAGAGCCCAAATACGCGGCGAAACGCGTGCTGAAATTACCCGTGTGAACATAGCCTTACTCCACTCTAGACAGGGATAATCCAAGCTGACAAGAGACATCTGAGAGAAGCCGCCTAGAGGAGTAGAAACAGTTTAATCCCCATAAACAAATCCTTGTTCTCACAGCTGAAGTCCTTATAGAATAATCCCGATTTTTATTTCGTCATATTAAGACATAGATATATCGGTACATGTGTATCCAGGTTAACAAGACTCTGACACGTTTCGGCAATATCCTTGATCCATAGCGTTTTGGATTAAAAGGGTTGTCTCACTACAAGAATTGCTGCTTTTTATATTAAAGATTTTGCAAAAACAAGTCACTTTGCAATATGTGTCCATTGACAGTGTCCTACCTATTCTTAGATATCCCCTCTTGTATGGGCTGCATCAGCTCCTCAGGTCACCATAGCTACAGACCTGTTCATTCTCTCCTGATAGGCTGCCAGTGCTGGTTGCTGTAGCTACAGACCTGTTTGATCTCTCCTGATAGGCTGCCAGCACTGGTCACTATAGCTGCAGACCTGTTTGATCTCTACTGATAGGCTGCCAGTGCTGGTTGCTATAGCTACAGACCTGTTTGATCTCTCCTGATAGGCTGCCAGCACTGGTTGCTCTATCTACAGACCTGGCTTCTACTGCAGCCTAGTAAAAGCCAATAAACACGCCCCTGAATTCAAAATGAAACCAAGAAAACAGGACTGAAGTGAGATGAATCAATGTAGTGAGACAACCCCTTTAAGGATATTGCAAAAATGTGACCGCGTCTTTTTAACCTGGATACACATGTACCGGTATATCTATGTTTTAATATGACGAAATAAAAATCGGGCTTATTCTATAAGGACTTTAGCTGTGAGAGCGAGGATTGCTTTATAGGGAATATAATATATATAATTTTGTTTTTGGCAGCAAATGTAAAATTTGAATTGTGTGTTTCTATTTAAATAGCTATATTATAATGTGTTTGTATGTGTCTGGCTATATAGTAACTGCATTTTTTCTCCAAGCATACATATTAAACACTAATGCCTTTTAGGGTATGTTCACACGGTGTAATTTCGGTGCGCATTTTGCGGTGTATTAGCGCTCTAATACAGACTAGATGCGCGCCGAAATTACGCTAATCCATAGTTCTCTATGAGAACTCGTCCCCCTGCGCGTACAATACGATCGTATTGTATGTTGGGAAGATAAGTGACATGTCAATGACCCTAAATTACGGTAATCCCTAGCTCTCAGAGAACTATGGATTACGCCTCCCCTCCCAGCTCGAACAATACGATCGTATTGTACACGCGGGGAGATAAGTGACATGTCAATTATTTGCAGCGCATACGCGCTACGAGTAATGAATGTCATTGGGGCCGGCGGGCCGCCAGTCCCCCCCCCACCCCCCTATACCGCAGGAGTATGTGCCTATTAGCGCAAGCTCCCGAAAGACGCGATGTACTGCACTGTATGCACGGCAGTACATGGTGTGAACATACCCTTAAAGGGATGTCCCATTTAAAAAAAAAAAAAAAGCTTCTCAGCCAATCGGGGAAGTTACAAAATAGAAAAAAAAATCACTTTTTAAACACAATTGTTTCAGAGCCACCGTCACTCCCAGTGCTCCCGGCCAATGATATCACGTTATTTGTTCACGTGACCTTTCTCTTTCTGGATACATGGAATTTGACCGATTGATTGATTGGCACATCATGTGAGTAGTGATCGTGACGTCATCACCGGGAGCACTGGTTCCAGCAGCTCTGGAATAAGCGGGTTAAATAAGTGAGTTTATGTCTTTTCTTTCCCGTCTTTTCTTTTTTCTCTTTCTTTTCTTTTTCTTTTCTCTTTCTATCTTTCTATCCTTCCTTCCTTTTATTAAAAATTTCAAAAACTCTTTAATTTTTATTTGGTTTATTTTGTTTTGTTTGCATGCTATGCTACACATGTATGTGCTTGCTTATCTTTTATGCCATCATAATTTTTTTTTTTTTTTTTTTATTCACCTGGGATTGAAAATAGGATGCCGAGCGTTGGGTGACCACACCGGACGCTATCCGTCAGTCATTGAATTTGGAAAATATGAAATCCAGACCTGGTACTCCTCGCCTTACCCACAGGAATATGCAAGGTGTGACTTCCCTCAGCAGCTTACCTGACTATCCTGATTATGTTTGAATGCTTCACGACGTCTGCAGGTGCCATCCTCCTTCTTTTATAACATAGTCGGCTGGTAGCTAGCTATGAGCTGACCTGTTACCGGATTTTCCTTTGTGGGGATAGTGTGTCTTCAGTCAGTGCCTTGCGATATTGTGGGCTGTGAATATGGTCCTGGCTTCATGGGGTCTTATTTACAAAGTGTATAAGTATCTTTATTTCCCTTATACTAAAAATAAGTAAAATGGGAAATGGGTTTTTTCTTTTTTTTCCAGAGTATGAAACCTTTTGGGCGACATGGCGCAAATGCCGTTTTTTTTTTTTTTTGGGTCTATTTTGCGGCAAAAACACTCTTGACGACATATTCTTAATGTAAATGAACTGTCGTACACCAAAACTAGGCGCGTTATACGCCGGGCACGACACATTGTAATGCGCCTAAAAAGGCGCATTACATATAGAAGCAATGATACGCTGTGCGCCTCCATAACGCAATGTGCCTATTGAGGCGCATTACATACACTAGTAATGATACGCTATGCACAGCCGTTGCGTAATGCGCCTCGATAGACGTTTTACATACACTGCCAATGATATGCTGTGCGCCGCGATTTGTGCAATACGTATATACACTCACCGGCCACTTTATTAGGTACACCATGCTAGTAACGGGTTGGACCCCCTTTTGCCTTCAGAACTGCCTCAATTCTTCGTGGCATAGATTCAACAAGGTGTTGCAACGATGCTCAGTTGGTACCAAGGGGCCAAAAGGTGCAAGAAAATATTCCCACACCATGACACCACCACCACCAGCCTGAACCGTTGATACAGGCAGGATGGATCCATGCTTTCATGTTGTTGACACCAAATTCTGACCCTACCACCCGAATGTCGCAGCAGAAATCGGGGACTCATCGGGACAGGCAACGTTTTTCCAATCTTTAACTGTCCAATTTCGATGAGCTTGGGCAAATTGGACCCTCTTTTTCCCTGTTCTTAGTTTGAAAGGAGTGGCACCGGTGTGGTCTTCTGTGCTGTGGGCCCATCTGCCCCCAAAGTTCGCCGTACTGTGCGTTCAGAGTGCTCTTTTGCCCTACCTTGGTTGTAACGGGTGGCTATTTGAGTCACTTTTTGCCTTTCTATCAGCTCGAACAGTTGCCATTCTCCTTTGACCTCTGGCATCAACAGGCATTTCCCCCCACAGGACTGCCGCTCACTGGATGTTTTTTCTTTTTCGGACCATTCTCTGTAAACCCTAGAGATGGTTGTGCGTGAAATCCCAGGAGATCACCCAGTTTCTGAAAAAATCAGACCAGCCCTTCTGGCAAAAAAACCATGCCACGTTAAAAGGCACTCAAATCACCTTTCTTCCCCATACTGATGCTCGGTTTGAACTGCAGGAGATTGTCTTGACCATGTCTACATGCCTAAATGCACTGAGTTGCCGCCATGTGATTGGCTGATTAGAAATTAAGTGTTAACGAGCAGTTGGACAGGTGTACCTAATAAAGTGGCCGGTGAGTGTATATATATATATATGTGTGTATGGTTTATATGTGTAAAATGCTTCTTGTCTTCCGCTAGATTACCTAAGCTTCATCTGTGCGAGTTCTGTCTGAAGTATATGAAAAGTAAGACTATACTTTTGCGGCATTTAAAGAAGTGTGGCTGGTTCCACCCTCCTGCCAATGAAATCTACCGGAAAGATAACCTGTCTGTATTTGAAGTGAGTAATTCCCCTTTCATTATATTTATGTCGTCTGCTGTCAGGAATATGTTAAACCTTATTTATGCTTAATATTTTACAGTCATGTACTGCCATGGAGTATGTACCAATCAGTCAGCCTGTCAGACCAGTCTTGTAATGCAATGGAGTATATACCGATCAGTCAGCCTGTCAGACCAGTATGTACTGCCATGGAGTTTTATAAACCCTCAGTTAGCCTGTCAGACCAGGGCATGTACTGCAATGGGGTTATATCCAATCAGTCAGCCTGTCAGACCAGTCATGTACTGCCATGGAGTATGTACCAATCAGTCAGCCTGTCAGACCAGTCTTGTAATGCAATGGAGTATATACCGATCAGTCAGCCTGTCAGACCAGTCATGTACTGCCAATGGAGTATATACACATCAGTAAACTGTCAGACCAGTCATGTAATGCAATGGAGTATTAAATTACCGTACTCAGTTCAAAACCGTCAGACCAGTCATGTAATGCAATGGAGTATATACCGATCAGTCAGCCTGTCAGACCAGTCATGTACTGCAATGGAGTATATACCAATCAGTCAGCCTGTCAGACCAGTCATGTACTGCAATGGAGTATATACTGATCAGTAAGCATGTCAGACCAGTCATGTACTGCCGTGTACTATAGCAACGATCAAGCGGTTATTCAGTCTAGTTCCATAGTGGGACAAGCACAAAAAAAAGTAGTAAGGTGGGGGGAAAAAGTCAACTCCATTACATATGCTTATTACTTAAAAATATATATATATTTTTTTAAAAAAAGTACAAATATTTAGTATTTCAGTGTTTATGATGACCTGGGCTATAAAATTGTCATGTCATTTAACTACACGATGAACGCTATGGAAAAAGAATGCCAGAATGGGTTTTGTTTTATTTGGTTCATCCATTTGCACAAAAAATGGCATAAAAAGTGATCAAAAGTCCTAAAACGTTTGAAAAACTGAATCCTAAATCTGGGGCAAAAAAATTAAAACAACGTTACAAATCCTCAGTTTTTGAGTAAAATGCTGTTCAAATACTCCTTAGATTAAGTAGTTTTAGGATTCAGAATCCAACGAGTATTTTGTCCTTGGTCGTGTGGACTTGGCCTTCTAAAGCATTTCATACTGTGCCGAGGCCGAGATGAAGCGCGGGTAAGCGTGAAACAGCTGTCGCTACCAACAGAATGCATCCATTGTAAAGCCCCTCCACGGGAGTATGTGCTAAATAAAAGAAGATTTGAAGCCGAATGGTGAGTGCCGTGTGTACTTTTTCTACTTTTCCATTACCATATTACTAATGGGGCGCCACAGTCTGTGATACCCCACTACTAACAGGGACCCCCTCCAATACAGATTGTAGCGCCCCATTGGTAATGGTGACCCTTTCAATACAGACCCTTGTGATACCCCACTACGAACAGTGACCCCCTCCAATACAGACTGTGGATCCCCATTAGTAATGGTGACCCTTTCAGTACAGGACAACCTCTGTGGATTAGTATTACCACAACTAACTAAAAAGTGACCTCTCCAATACGGACTGTGGAGCCCCATTAGTAATGGTGACCCTTTTAATACAGACCCATGAGATACCCCACTACTAACAGTGACTTTTCCCATACGGACTGTGGAGCCCCATTAGTAATGGTGACCCTTTCAATACAGACCCTTGTGATACCGCACTACTAACAGTGACCTCTCCAATACACATTGTGGATCCCCATTAGTAATGGTGACCCTTTCAATACAGACCCTTGTGATACCCCACTACTAACAGTGACCTCCTCCAATACAGACTGTGGATCCCCATTAGTAATGGTGACCCCTTCAATACAGACCCTTGTGATACCCCACTACTAACAGTGACCTCCTCCAATACAGACTGTGGATCCCCATTAGTAATGGTGACCCCTTCAATACAGACCCTTGTGATACCCCACTACTAACAGTGACCCCCTCCAATACACACTGTGGAGCCCCATTAATAATGGTGACCCTTTCAATACAGACCTTTGTGATACCCCACTACTAACAGTGACCCCCTCCAATACAAAGGTCTGTATTGAAAGGGTCACCATTATTAATTGGGCACCATAGTCTGTATTGGAGGGTGTCACTGTTAGTAGTGGGGTATCACAAGGGTCTGTATTGAAGGGGTCACCATTATTAATGGGGCTCCACAGTCCGTATTGGAGACGTCACTGTTAGTAGAGGGGTATGACAAAGGTCTGTATTGAAGGGGTCTTCATGGGGCCCAGTCATATTATCTTTAAATGGGGTGACTCCTTTAACGGTCCATATATGGGGCCCGTCTCTGTTGGGGGGTTTAGTAGTGGGGCACGGTCTTATAACCAAGGGGAAGGGCTGGGTTTTTTTGGGAAAAATCTGAGGTCACCATTACTAATGGGGCTCCCCAGTCTGTATTGGAGGGTGTTTTTGTGGGATAGGTGTTGGGGTACCACAGGGGTCCAGTTTTTTGGGGGGCCTTACACGGGGCTTTGGTACACTTAGTATTTTAATGACCTTTCAGTATCTGCCCTTGTAGATGAAACTAAACTGTGTAAAGTAATTACCACAACGGAGGAGCGTATACTGTTACAAAGTGATTGGAATAAAATGGAGGATTTAGCAGAGAATTTGCACTGATCAATGCAAGGTTATGCACAGGGGAAGGGCAACTCCATGATATAATAACTTAGCTGACGGTAAACTGAACTGTTGCAGCCAGTTTCAGACTACTGCTGTTAAAGGGGTTGTCCACCTCCATTAAAAAATCCTGTCCACCTCCAGCAAAATTAAAAAAAAATGATACTACCCTTCCTGGGTCCCTGGTTCCAGCATCGCATCCCTCCGATCTTTTGTTGACACGCCGTCACCTCCGAACAGGGATATCACCACTGCAGCATTCACGTGCCACACGGTGTATAGCAGCGCTCACAGGTACGCTGGCCAGCGCATATGTCCAACAGTACCCCAGCCCGGCCCCCATTCCGCTTAATTTTCCCTAACGAGTGCTATGATTTTACCATATTTGCAGGGCGTACTGCAGGCGCAGCGCAATTACACCCAGCAAATACGCCATGTGAACACCCCCTAACTTACACCACCGTTCTGAGCTGTTCACTTTCAAACGGCAATGTAAGCTAGCGGCATATGAATGGTGCAGCAGTCAGCGGCGACGTCCCCATTCAGACGTGACAGTGTGTCTACAGAACACCGGAGAGACGCGCCACTGGAACTAGGGAGGAAGGAGAGTGATTTTTTTTGTGTGGGCCCGGGAGCTATCAAAATTTTTGGGTTTTTTATGAGGTGAGCAACCCCATAAGGCAGATAAGATCAAGGCATGTATTAAGAGGGGCATAGAGGCACACCATGAGAACAATATTCTCCCATTATACAAGTCACTGGTTAGACCACACATGGAATATTGTATACAGTTTTGGGCACCAGTGCACAGGAAAGACATTGTAGAGCTTGAACAAGTACAAAGGCGAGCAACAAAATAATAAAAGGACTGGGTGGACTACAGTACCCAGAAAGATTAGCAAGATTAGGGTTATTTAGTTTAGAGAAAAGACGACTTCAGGGGGACATAAATATGTATAAATATATTAGGGGTCAATATAGAGATCTCTCCCAAAATCTATATCCAGGACTGTATCTAGAACAGGGGGGCGTCCTTTATGTCTAAAGGAAAGACAGTTTCTACATAAACATAGAAAGGGATTCTTTACTGTAATAGCAGTAATCAAGAAATGTAATTTCTTCTTTAAAAAAAAAAAAAAAGCTGCTATTTTTGTACCTGGAAAATGTTTGCAATGTATTATATGAAAGCAGTGTACCTTTTTTATTTTTTGCTATTTATCATTTCATTTTGTTATTTTCAGGTCGATGGAAACATCAGCAAAATCTATTGCCAAAACCTTTGCTTGTTAGCCAAGCTCTTCCTGGACCACAAAACACTCTACTATGATGTTGAACCTTTCCTTTTTTATGTCCTCACCAAAAATGACAAGAAGGGCTGTCATCTGGTTGGATACTTCTCAAAGGTAGTGTTGCATCTCCAGTTTAAACTGATGCGGTATTATAAATAGCATATAGGGTAGTGCTTAACCTTGAATCTACAGAACACCAATGAGGGTATCTCTACGAAAGACTATGAGAAAACAGACTATAACTATGAGAGACAAAATGAGAAAACAAATTCCGAAAATCACGTTGTCTGATTTTGAAAGAATTTATTTTGCAAATTATGGTGAAAAATAAGTATTTGGTCCCCTACAAACAAGCAAGATTTCGGGCTCTCATAGACCTGGAACTTCTTCTTTAAGAGGCTCCTCTGTCCTCCACTCATTACCTGTAGTAATAGCTCCTGTTTGAACTTGTTATCCGTATAAAAGACACCTGTCTACAACCTCAAACAGTCACACTCCAAACTCCACTATGGTGAAGACCAAAGAGCTGTCGAAGGACACCAGAAACAAAATGATAGCCCTGCACCAGGCTGGGAAGACTGAATCTGCAATAGGCAAGCAGCTTGGTGTGAAGAAATCAACTGTGGGAGCAATAATTAGAAAATGGAAGACATATAAGACCACTGATAATCTCCCTCCATCTAGGGCTCCACGCAAGATCTCACCCCTGGGGTCAAAATGATCACAAGAACGGTGAGCAAAAATCCCAGAACCACACGGGGGGACCTAGTAATTGACCTGCAGAGAGCTGGGACCAATGTAACAAAGGCTACCATCAGTAACACACTACGCCGACAGGGAGTCAGATCCTGCAGTGCCAGACGTGTCCCCCTGCTTAATCCAGCACATGTCCGGGCCCGTCTGAAGTTTGCTAGAGAGCTTTTGGATGATTCAGAAGACTACTGGGAGAATGTCATATGGTCAGATGAAACCAGAGTAGAACTGTTTGGTAGAAACACATCTCGCCGTGTTTGGAGGAGAGAGAAGGCTGAATTGCATCCAAAGAACACCATACCTACTGTGAAGCATGGGGGGGGCAACATCATGCTTTGGGGCTGTTTCTCTGCAAAGGGACCAGGACAACTGATCTGTGTACATGAAAGAATGAATGGGGCCATGTATCATGAGATTTTGAGTGCAAACCTCCTTTCATCAGCAACGGCATTGAAGATGAAACGTGACAGTGACAGTGATCCCAAGCACACACCGCCAGGGCAATGAAGGAGTGGCTTCATAAGAAACATTTCAAGGTCCTAGAGTGGCCTAGCCAGTCTCCAGATCTCAACCCCATAGAAAACCCTTGGAGGGAGTTGAAAGTCTGTGTTGCTCTGTGACAGCCCCAAAACATCACTGTTCTAGAGGAGATCTGCATGGAGGAATGGGCCAACATACCAGCAACAGTGTGTGCCAACCTTGTGAAAACTTAGAGAAAACGTGTGACCTCTGTCATTGCCAACAAAGGAGATGAACAAAGTATTGAGACGAACTTTTGTTATCGACCAATTACTTATTTTCCACCATAATTTGCAAATAAATTCTTTCCAAATCAGACAATGGGATTTTCTGGATTTGTTTTCTCATTATGTCTCTCATAGTTGAGGTCGACCTATGATGTCAATTACAGGCCTCTCTCATCTTTTTAAGTGGGAGAACTTGCACAATTGGTGACTGACTAAATACTTTTTTCCCCGCACTGTATGTATGTATATATATATATATATATTTATATATATGTGTGTGTGTGTGTGTGTATATATATGTATATGTATATAATATATATATATATATATATATATGTGTGTGTGTGTTTATATATATATTTATATTTATATATATATATATATATATTTATATATATTCTCGGTTGCTCTGCATCACAATCCCAATATGATTGTAAACCTGCTTATTTGCTAGATGTGACTTCTGCTTTATTTTCTTGACAGGAGAAACTGTGCCAGCAGAAATACAATGTGTCCTGCATTATGATCCTGCCTCAGTACCAGCGGCAGGGATTTGGAAGGTTCCTTATTGACTTTAGTAAGTTCATCACTTCAAACCCTGTGGAGAAGCTAAGGTGATACTATTAGAAAAATTGTTATAGTGGCTTATTTCATGGCAAGAACAGGACATGTTCCACGTAACTGATTGTGGAGTAGTTTGATTCAGGATCATATTCAATATGCTTAGCTAGCAGTGTCCTCTGTGGCCCTGATGTACCAGCAGAGCGATCAAAGTGTTGGTTCTTTTCAGTTTGTGCATTTTTGAAGCCTCTTCAAAACTGAGCTATTTTTGGCTTTGGTATTTCTTCCCCAACTTCCAAGAGCCATCATTTATTTATTTTTTTACATTTTCCATGTACAAAGGCCGCCTCTACACGATGGGGTGTAAAATACTGGTTGGATTCTAATTAGATTATTAGGGTATGTTCACACGGGGTAATTTCGGCACACATTTCGACGCGTATTTGCGATCTAATACGGGGGAGATGCGCGACGAAATTACGGTAATCCATAGTTCTCATAGAGAACTATGGATTACGTCTCCTCTCCCCGCTCATAGAATACGATCGTATTCGTGGAGATAAGTGACGTCAATTATTCGCTGCGAATACGCGTCGCGAGTAATGAATGTCAATGGGGCCACCCCCCGCGCCACGGAGTACGCGCGTATTAGCGCAAGCTTCCGAAAGACACGACGTACTGCGGCGCGTACTGTACGCGCCAAAGTACATCCTGTGAACTTACCCTTAGATGGAGATGAGTAGGAACTACAGTATGCTGAGTTTAGTCTGCCTGGCAATTCAGGAGTTTTCTCTCTTTACTATCACAGATAGAGTAGGGCGAGATTTTATATGTAAATTTTAATGGCATAGAACCAACACAATAAAAAAATACTGCCAAAAATTCTAATAAACAAAAGTTTTCCAGGAATATTGTGTTTGTTTTTTTTTTATTTTAAAAAATACTCCTTTCCAATTAACATGTCCATTAAATTCGAATTTGATCACACACTGAGTAGAGTAGGAGATCAACGAAGTGCATTTTTTTTTTTTTTTATGTATTTATTCTATACAGTAATCGGACGTAACCATTTCAACTACCTGCCTAATATTATGTAGGTCCCACTTATGCCACTAAAACAGTTCTGACACATCAGGGCTTGTACTCCATAAATACTTTTTGAAGGTGTCCTGTTGTATCTGACACCAGAATGTTAAGGGCGAGTTCATATGGTGTACAGCGGCACGTACCTGTGCACTTCTTGTATGCATGCTGTCATGGCTGTGGAATCGGCGAGCCAAAGCCCCGACTCGGAGGATCCAAGACCTGTGGTTAAGACCAAGCTTTCTGATGCTGAGCAGTACATTTTGCTCTTGAATGTCTTCATAGTCTTGAGATTTCATTGTACCCTCACAGATGCAAGGCACCTCCCAAAACATAAGCAGCCCTCCTCCATGTTTCACAGTAGTTACAATGTTCGTTTAATTTGTATGCTTCTTTTTTGTTTCTGTGAACATAGAGCTTATGCGACCTGCCAAAAAGCTCCAGTTTTGTCTGATATGCCCATAGGACATTCTCTCAGAAGCTTAGTGGCTTGTCAATACGGAATTTAAAAAAATTTCACTCTTGATATTTTATGATTTTGCTTTTAACACTGGTTTCCTACTAGTTCATCTTTTATTAAGTCCAGTTTGGCAAAGACAACGACAGATGGTGCAATCTAACACTGATGTACCCCGACCTGTTCGCCTGTAATCTCTTTGGAAGCTGTTCCTGGATCATTGGTTACCATTCATATTATCTGTCTCCAATTTGTCATTAGTTTTCCTCTTCCACGTACAGGGACGTCGACTACAGTCCCATCGACTTCAAATTTTTGAATATGTGCAACTGTAGTAAAAGGAACATCAAGCTCTTTAGAGATGGTCTTACAGCCTTTACCTTTAACATGTTTGTCCAGAGTTTTATTACTAATTATAATGCTCTCCTTATTTCCTATTTGTCAGTGTTCAGTGGGGTACACACCATGACACCAAGCAGCACAATGACTACTTTTCTCTCTTTAAATAGGCAGACTGACTAATTACAAGTTTGAAGACACCTGTGATGCTAATAACAGGCTACACCTTAGGGTGCTTTCACACAGCGTGGTTTTAACTGCGCTGCAATTAAACTGCCTTTATTACCAGCAAGCTTCTTTCAGTTATCTAAATTGTTTAGAAAGAAATAATCAGTTACTGTGTCTTGCAGATTCAAAACACAGTAATCGATTACTCCCTTTCCAGTTTAGATAACTGAAAGAAGCTTGCTGGTAATAAAGGTAAAAAACTGCAGCGCAGGTAAAACCGCACCATGTGAAAGCACACTTACATCTAAACATGCTCATTGGTCCGTCAGGGCATGAGTAAAAGTAGGAGATAAAACTCCTACTTACCTCCTGGATGGTCTCCTTCACTTCCGGCTGCTGGTGAGTTCATTCCGTAAGTTGCCAGTCTTCCTTCATATGACAGCTGCAACCAAGTACAGGCCGCAGAGGTCATGTGCATGTGATGTTGTGGCCTATGATTGACTGCACCTGTCACGTGAACAATGAACGTTCACTGGCTTCCTGGTTGACCACACCGGCCGCCGGGACTGAATCCAACCATCCGGGTGGGAGGTAATTATTAGTTTTGTCTTCTATTTTTCATCATACCCCGACAGACCAACGAGCATTGTTAGATCCCAGAACACCCCTTTAACATGTCCCTATGGTCCAATTATTTTTAATCTTTTATAGAGGTACCGTTAATTTTTGTCCAGGCCAGTTTCATTATTTTAATTTTTTTTTTATTTTTCGGTTGAACCACAAATCAAACGTGACGCCTGATTTTTACTCTTTGATTTTCAGAACGTTTAAATTTTTTATTATTATTATTATTTTGACAGTTTCAAGTTATTATATATTTTTTCCACTTTTGTATGTGTTCCTGTTTTCTTACCTATGTATAGAATACTATCTCCTATAGTATGGCATCTATCACATTCCTGCATTTGACATATACACTGTGAAAATCCTTGGGGAGAGGCACCATGTCAATGTGTAAGGATTTAATCGCCTTTTGCACCTCACTGGGTATTTTGCATAGAACAATGGCTTATGGGAAAAGGTCTTAACTCTCCAGTGCCCTCTACATCCAATAGTGAAAATCCTTGGGGAGAAGCACCATGTCGCTGTGTGAGGATTTAATCACCTTTTGCACCTTACTGGGTATTTTGCATAGAACAATGGCTTATGGGAAAAGATCTTAACTCTCCAGTGCGCTCTACATCCGATAGTGAAAATCCTTGGGGAGAAGCACCATGTCGATGTGTGAGGATTTAATTGCCTTTTGCATCTTACTGGGTATTTTGCATAGAACAATGGCTTATGGGAAAAGGTCTTAACTCATCAGCGCCCTCTACATCCGATAGTGAAAATCCTTGCGATGTAAACAGTCTTAAAGGGGTTTTGTCACGATGTAATGTTGACGTGGGATCCTCCAAAATGGGTATTTAATCACTTGTCTAAATATAGGTGATAACAAAAAGTAAAGCCTGTGAGAGCTACAGCATTGCTCAGTCCCCCTTAGTTTCCTGAAAGTTTACATTAGACAGGACCAGGAGCTAACGGAGCTGATCTGGCCACGCCTGCGTGTTTTCACTTCTTATCTGATGACAGGGAACATGAAGGAGCTTGCAAGGGGCTGGGGAGAAAAGTGCAGTGTATGAGGCTGTCTGCTGTATAGAGAATCCACTGGTTGTTATGTAATTATTTGAGTAAACTTTGCAGATGCTCCCTGCTTCCTCGCTCTCTGCTCACCCTCCCTCCCTCTCCCCCGTGACTCAGCATGCTTTGTTTATCTTCTCTCCTGAGCAGATAAGAGGTAAGGAACTCAATTCGTGGCAAAACCCCTTTAAGCTTTGCTTTATGCAGTCCTAAAGAATTTTCTTGACTCTTGACTCAACCCTAACCAGTTATCAAGCATGTCTATTTATGTGTTAAAATGGAAATGTGTGTTGATGACTCTGCTCTTCTAATGAATTAAATCTTTCAATAGGTTACTTGTTATCACGGTGTGAGGGGCAAGCAGGCTCTCCTGAGAAACCCTTATCAGACTTGGGACGCTTATCCTATCTGGCTTACTGGAAGAGTGTCATTATAGATTATCTGTCTACTCATCATGAGAAGCACATAAGCGTGAAAGGCTTAAGTCAGGCGACAGGAATGTGTCCTCATGACATCGCCACAACATTACAGCATCTCAACATGATCGACAAAAGAGGAGACAGGTGAGTGACCAGGACAGAGATCAAGGGCGAAATGTCAGAAAAGAGGCGCCGCCACTGCAGTTTTAAGGCGCATTAAATGAACGCCTGAATGAACCTGTCAAAAATCTGCCATCTGGTCTACCTTGCATAGTAAAATTGATGCGTCTAATCTAGGCGCATAACATAACTTAGGCACATAGCATATCATTGCTAGCATATTTGAAGCGCCTACTTTAAAGGGGTTGTCTCATCTCAAAGGTTCATAGGATGCATGAATGAAATAATACTGCTTTGCTCTGTCACTTCCTGGTCAAGCTGTCTGTAATTAGCATATGAGCTCCGTGTATTCAGACTTCTGTGTTTATCAGTCTAGATTAGCTAAATTACCTTCTCTGAGATCCGGAGAAGCTGCTGAGGTAATGTAAACAGTAATTAGTCTTTTGTCTGAAAGATCAGATAACACACAAGCTCTCACACTGCCAGCCACAACCTGTGTGAGGACATCATTCCCTGCTATCAGATAAAACAAACAGCAGGGGAGAAGGAGTACACAGGTCGGTCACTCGGGAAACCAGAGAGCGCACAGAAGGTGATAAAATCACTTGTAGCGCCTTAACAAAAAAACAGATGAACAAAGCAATATATTTGGAAAACCTCTTCATTTAGTGTTCCCTACATTTTGAAAGCTAATCTTTGTAGTGAGACAACCCCTTTAAGCACATTCAAATGTGTCGTGCTTGGTGTCTAATGCGCCAGGTTTTGATGCACTACAGCTCATTTTTATAGAGAATAGGGTGTCAAGTTTTTTGGCACTAAATACAGCAAAAAAAATGGTGCAGCCCTAATGGGACATGTTGCCCTATGGGCCACATGTATGAAAACTAAGTTTAAAACTCACTTTGTTGCCCACAGCAACCAATCAGAGCGCCCCAGTCATTTCATGTAGTGCTCTGAAAAAATGAGAGGGGCGCACTGATTGGTTGCTATGGGCAACAAAGTGAGTTTTAGACCAAGACAATTTTAATACATGTGGCCCTATGTGTCATTTTAAGAATTAAATTTTAAATGAACACTTCATCAGAAAGGAGTATTTTTGTTAAAATCAATATTCCTTGAAAACTGTTTTTTTGTGGGGGGGGGGGGCGTTGAAATTTGGCAGAATTTTTTTATTTTTATTTTGACTGTCCTGAGCAATTTAAAAATTACATATAAAATCTTGTCCTTTTTTAATCTGTAATCTTAAAGAGAGAAAGCCCTTGAGTGGCTAAAGAAACTAACCTCCCTTTACTATCGGTGCCAATTATCTTTTTATGTAGTCTAATTACAAATAATATTAGGTAATGCCCGAATGATCTCTCTGTTGTTCTATTGACAGGATTAGATGAGAGTAGACTGGACCACAGGGCAATGATGAGCAATACATAAAAGCATAATAGGCTAATCTTTATCTGCATTTTTCCAGCTTTCTTCACTCTTATTAGGTCGTGCTGATAATACTTCCACCTCTCGGGCCATAGTTGGCCTGGAGAGCCATCAAGCATTTCTCCCACTGCCATCATCAGAGCTCAAAGAGTTAATGGGGTTTTCTCGCTACGAAGATCATAGTTGAAAAGGAGGGGACTAAAAATCTAAGCATGTCCTTAGTTACCATAAGCAAAGTGCTATGGTTTAGGAGAAAGGGCTGTTTGTTTAGTGCTTGAGAACTAAGTGAGAGCTCCAGTCGGGTTACACCATGGTCCCACCCCCGGTCGTAATCGGGAACGCGCGTCTGAGGGAGATGGAGGAAACAGGTTGCGGATGGAAGCGCGCAGGGGGATGTGTGCACGAGAGAGAAATCACTGACAGCAATCAGTGGTAGGTGCGCCGTATGCGTGCAGGGTTGGTCACTGACAGCAATCAGTGGTAGAGGTGCAACGTATGCGTGCAGGGTTGGTCACTGACAGTAATCGGTGGTAGGTGCGACATATGCGTGCGGGGTTGGTCACTGACAGCGATCAGAGGTCCTGCAGTAGAGAGAGAGATCATGTGCATCCCCCTTTTAAACAAAAGAGAAAAAGTGTATAGTATTGTTCTGCAGATCGTAAGGTCAGGGGGTGTAATAATCGCAGGATTATCAGGGTTTTTGTGAGAGCAGAAAAAAAAAAAAAAAACCCCCATCTTTCCCGAGTCCTGAATGTAAACCCCTTTAAATTTAAAAGTATGTATAGAGAGAGGAAATGTAATATAAACTATGGAGTTACACTTAGTTTTTACTTCCAACAACAGCTGAAAACCCTTTTCCCTTCCCCCTGGTCAACAGAATAAAATTCTCACGGCCCTTTTCTACTTGTCTCCCAGAGAGGAAGATACCCCCTGCTGGGGGAGAAACAGTCCCTCCATTTCACAAGCTCCTTGTTAGCAACCAGTAAAACGGCTCCAAAAGTGAAAAAAGAATACCCCTTTAAAAGTCAAACACAAGCCGGGAAGTAGTATATAAAAAGGAAATATATATTATATATATATATTATATATATTATAAAATATATATTAAATATATATATATATATAAAAAATTTAAAAAAAGCAGCACTCAGGGAAAAAAAATGAAAAAACGGGTGCCAGCAGAAAGAGTGGAAACTCTTAAATACAAATTACTTTATAATGAGTGCACCAGGTCAGATGGAGACCGCTAGGGCTATTATCGGTTTGGGTTATGTGAATGGGGGGAGTTTTTTCCCCCTTCATTGCACACTAACCACCGGGGTTTCGTTAGCCCTTGAATGTGGCGCAAGGGAGCAAAGCACGTGAACAGTGTTACACAGGCAGTTTGTAGAATGTTACAAGGTCTTCTCTTTATTATGTCAAATATTTCATTGCAGCTTTGTTATTATCCGACGGGAAAAATTCATGGAAAGTTACATTTTGAAAGTGAAGTCCCGACCTCGGGAAAATGAGGTGGATCCCGACTGTCTCAGGTGGACACCAGTCGTCTCATCAAATGCTGCTATGTCTGAAGAAGAGCAGGAGGTGGAAGAAAAGGTAAGTTTTCTACTTCATTGATGCTGTTATATCAGTTACCTTAGCTAGTAGTTAGGTTCGGACTCCATAGTAAAACGGTGGCCCAAGATTTTGAAACAAAGCACTATTACCCTTAAATCGGCGCTTCCTTTAGCTTCCTGTAAAAGGAATGGTCATCAAAAAATGAGTAAAATTTTTTAAGTCCCATTTTTATGTTAAACAAAATTTTTATGAATTTTTTGGTTTTTTTTTATTTTATTTTTTTTTATCTCACTTCCAAATTTTTTATTAATTTTAAGGGTTTCAGTTTTATTTGGCCCCCAAAGGGCCCTTTTTTGCAGCTTTAACAGCATCAGAAAGTGCTTTACAGTAGCTTCTGCACATAGGGACTTAAAACTGACTCGTCCCATTGATTCTGTAGGAGGTTTTCTATCCTGTCCCCGACCTGGGAAAAAAGTCACTGTGCAGGGAGGTGAAAGGGTGAACTGGACATCCCCTCTTGGATGGTGGATCCTGTGTTATCTTTTCCCACATGGTGTTCCTTTCGTTTGCCCCTTTTTGTGCTGATAATGAGCAACAAACTGAGAATATTTCTCTAAGAAAAAGGAATTTCCCAGATATTATTGGTTTTAGGGTAAAAAAGGGGGAAAAACTGCAGGCCCTTTAAAATTATTAAAAAAATTGAAAGTGATATGAAAATTTTTTTTAAAAAATATAATAAAAAAAATTTTTAAAAAATTTTTTGTTGAACATAAAATGTGAGTTAAACAAAGTAATTTTGGATGACACATTCCCTTTAAGAAAGAAAGCTGCAAGTAAAATTTATTTCAAACCACTGTGTTGTAAATCTGATGGGTGCCTGCTTATTTTTATTTGATTTTATTTTATTTTTGAGTATTTTACAAGCCTAAAAACCTATATAACTCGCTTGTTAGGTTACAATAACCCAAAAAAAAAATGCTGCCAAATGATGCACAGGAATATCAGGTTGCCCCTTTTGCTTTTTTTTTTCTTGAGCTATAAAAAACCAGATTACTTTAAAAGGAAAAATAAATGAGTAGAGTACCTTGATCATTTCAGGATATTGGATGCTGGAAGGTTTTTAGGTGGCTTATGCCACCCTATCTAAAGGAGCAGGATTTTGATGGAGAAGAAAAAAAAACTAGCTCTGTAATATAGGTTTATATGTTTTTGAAGCGGGGTTTTCGGGAGTAAAAGCAGAGAGAAAAAAAAAAGGGGGAAAGTGGGAAATTACGTTCCCCTCCCCACATACGTGTTTGACCCTTTTGCTCTGTACCCCGATGAGGGAAAGCTTTTCCTTACTGTTTATGGAGGGGGTAAGCAGGTCTCCCACTGTTCTTAAAGGGGTTTTGCCACGATGTAATGTTGACGTGGGATCCTCCAAATGGGTATTTAATCATTTTCAAATATTGTGATTAAAAAAATGAAGCCTAGAGAGCTACAGCATTCTCATCCCCCCTTGTTTCCTAAAGTTTCTTTGACACACCAGGACCTACCGGAATGATCTGGCCGCGCTTGCGTTTTTGCACTTTTTTAACTGATGACAGGGAAAAAGAAGGACTTGCAAGGGGCTGGGGAGGAAGTGCCCCTGTATGGGCTGTCTGCTGTATAGAGAATCCACTGTTAAGTTTTTATTGGTAAAATTGCGGGACCTCGCTCCCTCCTTTCCCTCCCCTCTGCTAAACCCCCCCCCCCCCCTCTCTCCCAAACTCAGGTTCATGACTCATATGTTTGTTTTATTCTTTGAGCAATAAGAGGTTTGGGGAACTCATTTGTGGCAAAAAACCCCTTTAAGGTTTCCACCTCCTGTAAAAATTAATCCCAGCAGCCCTTTGGGCCCCAGTAAGTTGCACTCACTTTTCTCTGGTCTCCAAATTCCCCAAACTGCATCTCTCCCGTTTTTTTTGACCATATTTCGAATGGGGGGTTCAATTGTAGTCGCTGACTGGTGGCGCCATGTGCTAACCCAATTTTTCAAACCTTCAAAAGTGAACATCTTTTCCCCATGGGGTTTTAAATTAAGTGGCACTTTGACCGCAGCTGTGGCGGTGACGTACCTGTTCATAAGTGATGACATGTCAACAAAAGACTGGGGAGACGTGGCGTTGGGACTGGAGGAAGGGGAGGATAGTTCTTCTTTTCGTTTTAGTGGGGACCCAGGATCTGCTGGTATTATTTTGTATAGGAGGTGGATAACCCATTTGGGTATGTTCATATGGCATCTTTGGGATAAAAGCAGCAGTATTGAAGCGCCGCTTAATCTGAGTGTTTTTTGAAATTTTATGGCCCGCACGTACTTTTTAAAACGCTTATGTGGCCCCCATATTTCTAGCTTCCCCTGACACTAGAAATTTCTGTTTTTTCGGGTGTAAATTATGCAAATTGCAGCGCAAAGATGCTGTGTGAACATACCTTTTAAGCAGTCTTGTCCGTGTTTTCTTTGCTTTTTATTTAGGAATCCTGCTACATATCTATACATAAATAATAAGCTGTCAAAACTTCTATTATTTTCCTTGCACCTCCACAAATGGCCTTTGCTATCAGGAGGGATTTTCTGCCCCTTAGAGACAAAAAAACAACCTGGAAGCAATTTAACAGAAAGTTAGCAAACCTGCATGCTAATGACTTCAGAGTTTTAGTTAAGCAGGTTTCACCACAAAGGCATTTCATGTCTGGTTTGTCTTGCTTCAGCTTTCACTGTGTTCAAAAGGGGTCGTGTCCGATTTTAATTGCATATCATGCAATCCAGCAGGCTTCACATCACCGTACAATGTGCTCTCTCTCTCTTTTTCCAACTGACAAACACCAGCAAGAAGTCTACCTCCTTCAGTAATGCTTACCTTTCTTCTGTACTCGGTGAAGAGGTTGGGAGGGCTGGTGTGAGAGCTGGGATTCTGGAGAGCAGAGGCTCGGGGTTCCCAGGTCTTTTAAAGGGGTGTTCTGGGATCTAAGAATGCTTGTTGGTCCATCAGGCAATGTGAAAATAGAAAATAAGACTTACCTCCCGGATGGTCTCCTCAGTCCCGGCCGTCGGTCCATTCATTCTGGAAGAAGCTAGTGAAGGTCTATTACATGCACGTGAGCTCTGTAGCCTGTAAACGGCTGCAGCTATCATGTGAATGAAGACCATTCAATGCTTCAGCTGCGACAAACGTATCGGCAGCCAGGACTGAACAGCAGCATCTGGAAGGTAAGTATGAGTTTTATCTTTTATTTTTACTTGTGCCCCGACAGACCAACAAGCATTGTTCGATCCCAGAACACACCTTTAAATAAGACAGCCCAGGACTTTTAAATGGTCATTTAAAGTGGTTGCCTCATCTCAAAGTTTCATAGGATGCATGAATGAAATAATGCTGCTTTGCTCTGTCACTTCCTGGTCAAGCTGTCTGTAATTAGCATATGAGCTCAGTGTATTCAGACCTCTGCTAATTAAAGATAATCCCCTGCTGTCGGGACCAGGGAAGCTTCTGATTTTAAAGTAAACAGCGGTAATTACTGTCTATTGTCTGAAAGCTAATAACAAACAAGCTCCACTGCCAAAGTTTGAGCGCTGAACCTGTGGGAGACTTCACTCCCTGTATCGGGGTTAAAACAGAGGGGGGGGCGGGGAGTACCAGGTCGGTCATTGGGAACCAGAGGGGAGCTCAGAAGTCAAATTACTTGCAGCTCCTTAAAAAAAAAAATGAACAACGCAATATATTTGGAAAACGACTTCAATTAGTGGTCCCAACATGCTGAAAGCTAATCTTTGTAGCGAGACAACCCCTTGTATTCCCCCGGTTAAAGATCAAAGTTGGGGGTGGTGGAAAAAAAACCCCGTTTTTGGCAGCTCCGTTCTAGGCGTAGTTTCAGTGAGCCACAACAACGCCCCCCTCCCCCCACAACACGGCTGCCAGAGGATCTACAATTTATCCCAAAAATGTGACCAATGTTTGAATTTGAAATAGATTTGTTTTTAGATTTTAAGAATTGATACTTCTTTTTTTCCCAGTACCCCCCCCCCCCCCCCACCCTATACTTAAAGGGAATGTTTTCATCAAAAAGATTATGTTTAACTCAATTTTTTTGTTAAACCCTTTTTTTAAGAATTTTTGGTTTTTTAAAATTTTTTTTAATTTTTCAATATTATTTTTCATATTTTTAAATGATTCTTATGTCCTGCAGTTTTCACTTTTGGCCACTAACCTAATAATTGGGCTGACACTTTCCCGTTCTGTAGAGAAGATTCTCGTTTTGCTCATTATCAGCACAAAGGGATCAAACTGAAAAGGGGACACCATGGAAAGATAACCAGGGTCCACCCCTTCCCAAAGGAGTTGTAAAATTCACCTCCCCGTACGTGATTTCTTCCCAGGTCACAGGGGAGGGGCTAGAAAACTTTTTAGAAATCGTGGGGGTGAGTCAGTCTTAAATCTCCTTGTGCTGAAGCTACCTAAAGCTTCTCTGTGCTGCTGTTAAAGCAGTGAAAAAAAGGCCTAGTGGCCAAAGTGAAAACTGCAAGACTTAAGAATTGTTAAAAAATATTGAAAGTGATATGAAAAATAAAAAAAAAAATAACTAAAACAACTAAAAATTCCTAAAAAATGTGTTGAACATAAAAACGAGACTTAACCAATGACCCGTTTTTTGATGACACATTTCCTGTAAAGAATAGTGACTTAAAAAATGTATTGTTAGTTTCTCATCATTACAATTGCAAAAAGAATCATAAGTGAATCCTTTGGATTTACCTAGATTTCTGCATTATAAAAGGGGGTCTGACGGTTCTCTGTCTTTCCCTCAAATTAATTTAAAGACAAAACAATCAAAATAAAATATTTTAAAAAAAACTGTTGTCATGTATGCCTTTTTATTGAGCACATTGTGTAAATATCCCAAATGCAGGGACAAAAAGTAAGCAAAACCCGCTTGGGTAATGACTTAAAAAATTTTAGCTAAGGGGTTTTACCAAAAAGGCTTTCAGTCTGGGTTTGTCCTTTCTTAGCTTTCACTGTGTTCAAAAGGGGCGTGTCCCCATTTTAAAAGATATCTTGTAACCCCGCAGGTTCACATCACCGTACAGTGTGCTCAAATTAGTCAAACAAAGGGGTTTTGGGTTTTTTGCAGCGCTGTGATAGTACAATGTAGCTGAGTGGTTTTGATTTTTGCCTTTCAACATGAGTTTTAGGTTAAACCCTGCAGAACCAAAAATGGATTTTTATTTTTTCAAAGCAATACCCGGGTTTAGGGTTTTTTTTTCTTTTTTTTTTATTTTTAAGGCACCCACCCTTTTCCCCCCCTTTTGTTTTCCCGGGGCTGGGGTAATAAGAAAATTTTTTTGTCTTTGTATTTTCATTTTTAATCTTTTCCTGAATTTAAAAAAAAAAATTAAAGTGAATGGAAAATAAAAAAAAAAAAAAACAACCCAAAAAAATTTTTTTAAAAAAAAACCCCTTCCCTCCCCATTTTTTTAACCATTTTTAAAGGGGAATTGTTAAAAATTTTTTTTTGTTTCTCAAAAAATTGAAAAAGAATAAAGTAACCTTGGGTTTTTCCCTGATTTTTTTTTTAAAAAAGGGTTTTTTTTTTTTTTTTTTAAAGGGTTTTTTGTCTGTCCTTTTAATTGCCCCAAAAAATTAAAAAACCCAAAAAATGTTTAAAAGCTACCTTTTGGGTTTCCCTTTACCCCCATATTTTTACATTGACCCAAAAGCCGAAAAGGGGGGGGAGGGGGGGGACGAGGGGGGCCCGTGGCCCAATAATTGATTTAAAAACCCGCCCCCCAAATTTTTGGCTTCCCCTTTTCCCCCCGGGCGGTTTTCGGGGGGGGGGAACAGGAAATGTTTCTGGAGCAGTGGTTTCCAAGGGGTTCCCCGCCCAATTCCCCGGTTTTTTAAAAGGAAAGGCGAGTAAACCCCCCGGGCAAAAAACCCCGATTAAAAGCCTTTTGGCCATTTTAAATTTTTCCCAGGGGGGAAAAAGAACAACACCCTTTTGTTGTTTTACCAAGGGGTTTTTTTGGATTCGGGGGTTTTTTACAAAATTTTTAAAAAGGGCTGCCTTTTTAATTTAAAACCTTGTAAAGGGGTTCCACATGTAATGGTTTACAAAAAATTTTTTTTTGGCGGGGTAGTAACAAAGGGCTGGGGTTTGGGGGACGTTTAAATAAGGTCTTATTTTCCCCCCGAAAAAAAAAGGAAATTTTTTATTTTTTAATTTTACCTTTATTTTTTTTTTTTCCCCTTTTATATTTAATTGGCTAATATAAGGGGGTTTTTAAAAGGGGGGATTTTTTCCCCCCTTTTTTAAAACCCCCCCAAAATGGGGGGTTTAAAAGGGTTGAAAGGGATAAATCCCCAAACGGGGGTTAAACCCTTAGCAGGGGGGGGTTTTTAAGGGAGGAATAACTGAAGATGAAAAGGGGAGGGGATCTAGTGTGTGGGGAAAAAAAATTAAAAGTTTAAAAAAAAAATTTTTGTTTTAAGAAAAAAAGGAAGGGAAAAATTTCTTTGAATTTCTGGAAAAAATGCTTTTAGGGGCCCCGGGGGGGGGAAAAAAAACCTACAGGCGGTCCCGAAAAAAGAATCTCCCGGGTACTTTGGGCCCCAAATTTTAAAACCCCCTATTAGGGGGGTTTTTTTGAGATATTAATCCGAAAAAAGCACAAAATTACTTTAAATAATGAAAATTAAATTTTTGATTAAAATTAAAAGCCTGTCATTCAACGGGTATTTGACATTTAAAAAAAAATTTAAAAATTTATTGAAACATTGGGGGAAAAAATTTGGGACAAACCCCATAAAAAGGGAAATTTAAGTTAAAAACCTTAGGCCAATTTGTGAACAAATTTAAATATTCATATTAAAATAATCAGTGAAAACCCCCCGAAAAAGTATAATACCAAAGGGACCCCCAAAAGATCAGGGAAAATTTAATTTAAAACCAAAAATCCCCCCTTTTGATATAAAAAATCCTGTACTATTCACCCAAACTTGAAGCAGGTGGAAAGGGTTCCCAAAAATTTTTGCCCAAAAAAACCAGAAAAAGGGCATTGGCAAAAACCCCAAAGGCTAAAAATTTTCTTCCAAAGCGGGCCCCAAAGCCCTTAAAAATCAAAAAAATTTTTTTAAAAATTTTTGGGTTTCAAATTCTTAAATTTACTCTACAATAAGGCTTGAAAAGAATCCCAAAAATAAAAAGGGCCATTTTTGGGGGAACCCTAAAAATTTTCTTAAAAAATTTAATTTTGTTGAATTTGGGGAAAATTTTTTTGGGTTAAAAGGCCGTATTCAAAGGGACTTAAAAGTTTTCTTTGCTAAAAAAACCTCAGAGTTGCAGCCGGGTTCAACTTTTAAATTCCATTTTGAAAAAAGTAGGAAAGCAGAGTGATAGAAAATACTTTTTAAATGCCCAAAAGCCCTTAGTTTGGTGAAAAGGGTTTCATAAAAATCCTTAAAGGGAATGGTTTAAAAATGGGAAATCCCTTTTTATTTAAACCTTTTTTGGGGGGTTTTTTTTTTTTTTTTTTCATACTTTAAAATTTTTTAAAATTTTTTTTGACCCATTTGGAAAAAACCCGTTTCGCGTTTTTTTTAAAAATTTAAGAGTTCTTTGGGGTTTAGAATGGGTTAAACACCGATTATTCATGGGGGAACTACCCTTTTGCCCCAAAAGTCAGTAAATAAAGGGGGGAAATGGCTACCCCCTTTTTAATTTTGTTTTTTATTTCCCCTTTTGTCAAATGAGCAACCATAAAAACTTCTTTACGCGGAAGACGAATTAGCCAAAAAAGGGGAAATGAAAAATGGGGATTTAAAATTTTAAAAAAAAATTTAAAATTTTTTAAATTTAAAAAAAATCCAAAAATTTTAAAAAAATTTTTTGGGGGGGGGGCTGGTGTTGTTGAGCCCCAATTTTCTCGGCTCCCCGGGCAGTTTTTTATTCCCCCTACTTGGGGGAAAACCCCGGTGAGCACCCGGACCCACTAAGACTGCCCTTTTTATCTTTTTTTTCCCCCCCCCCCTCTGGGGGAAAATTTTTCCCCCCGGCCAGCTTTGGGGGATTGTCCCCTTTGGGCGGGAAAACCCTCCTGGATCCAAATCGAGAAACCCGGGAGAAAAACCCCCAAGCCCCCACAGGGGCTTAAAAACCCCCTTTTTAAAAACCCCGGGAGCCCCGGATTTGGGGCCCCCCCCCCCGGGGGGTTTAGGGAAAAACATGCCCCGTCCGGAGAATCCCCAGATCAGGACAGCCTTTAAAGCAAAAAGGGGGACCCAGTAACCCCGGGATTCCCCCCAGCCTTTCGAAACCCCGGCGGGGAAAAATGACCCCCAAAAAAGGGGGAAGGCCGGTTTGGGGGAAACCCCCTGGATTCAGAAAAAAAAAGGCGTCCAGCAATCCCTCCCCTCAGTAATTTCCCTTGGACCGGGGTTAAGGGGGAAGAAAGGTTTAAAAACCCAAACCCCGGGGGGCCCAAAAAAAAATTTTTTTTTCCCCCTTTGGGAAAAGGGAGGATTACCCCCCCGTCAATTTTCCCTAAAAATGGGACAAAAAAAAAAAGAAAAAAAGGGGGCCCCCCCGTGGCACAAAAAAAGGGCCGGGCCGGCCTCGCATGGGGGGAAATTAAAACCCTCACTACCCAAACCCCCCCCCCAAGGGTTTTAAAAAAAACCCCTTGTTGGGGGCCCCAGTTTCCCCCCGGGGTTTTAAAAAGGGGCCTTTTTAAAAAGGGGCCCCATTCCCCCCCGGGGCCAAAATCTTCAAAAAATTTTGGTTGCAAAGCTGGCCTATGGGAAAACCCTTCAAACAAAATAATACAAATTTTTTGCGATAAAAAAAAACAACCCCAATTCCCCCCTTAACATAAAGCCCAGTCCCTCTAGAATCTTTACACGAGAGCCCAAAAATGCCCGCTACCGCAAGGGTTTTTCCCTTTAACTTGCCTTTTCCCCCCCCGGGAAGATTGCCCTAACCCCTTTTTCCCATGGCTACGGGTCCTATCTTTCTTAAAACCCGATTAAAAATCGGGCCCCCGAGGGGCCCCTTTTTTTCCCGGTTTCCGGGCTTTCTGGCATACAAACAAAGCCAACCCCGAATGTGGCATTTCCAACAAAATTTTCCCCCCTTTAGTGAACAAAACAAAATTTTAAAGCCCCCCACTGGAACCAAAAATTGGGAAAGAAAAAAAAACCCCGGGTTAGGGGGCCGGGGGTGTAAAAACAAAATAAACGATTTAAAAAAGTTTAACAAAGGGGGCCCGGAAGTATTAGAGCGAAAATTCAACCTCCCCCCTTCCCAGACCAAAAGGCCTAAAAATAAAACCCACTTTAATAAAAAAAATTTAATAAAGGCCGATTATCTAATGTGATTATTTAAAAGTATTCTTACCAAAGAGGATGATCGGGAACAATCCCTGGGAAAACCTGGAGAAAAAATTCCCCCCCCTAAAAATTTTTTTAAAAGGAAAAAATTTAAATGTTTTTTTTCTCCACCGGGGAAATTTTCGTTTTTTAGGGGGTTAGAATTTTGGGATTTTTTTGGGGAAAAAATTTTTAAACCCCCCCAAAAGGAAAACCCGAATTTTTAAAAACCCAACCCGGAGACCCGACGACGACGGGAAACCGAGATTTCCCCCCAAAGACCCCCTCCTTTCCGCTGACCCACCTGGGTTTTTTTGTAGATAAGTTAGCAGATTCGGGGGAAACTATCATTTGGGTCCTCTGCCGGTTCTAATCTCCTATGGAACCCTGAAAAACCCTTTGATGAAATGGTTTTGAGTGAGATCCATCTTTAACTCTTCCCCCCTCCTCTTTCCCCCCTCCTGTAACTGTCCCCACCACCTTTCCCCCCTTTACCCCCCTTTTGCCCTTTTTCCCTCCTTTTCCCTCCCAATCTCTTGCTCTTAAGGGTTTCCTCTGCCTTTTGAGGGCATAAATTCAAGAATGTGGGTTTTAAAGTGGATATTTATGTCATTTTATCTCAAAATTTCCGTCACTACGGTTTTTTCACCGGGGCTCCAACCCGTTTTGGAATCGTCACTCTGCTTTCTGACATAGTTTATTCATCCACCCTGTGACTTCCTACTCAGGGGAAAACTTTCTCTTTATTTCTTTAGTGTCGCCCTCGTACATTTTCTCTTTGGTTTTTTTTATTGGGGTTTTGTGGTCCCCCAACACTCTTGGTACCTGATAACCATTGGCGTTGCAGTAGTTTGCGCCTGTTTGTGATTTTTTGGCTAGCCTTACCGGGTTTTTGGCTCCAGTTTGAAACGTACTTTTCAGTTTTGTATTTTTCTTCCCCCGGTGTCGGTCGGTCCAACCAAACCAACCCTAAGCCCCTTGGGAACGTTCCCCTACTTATAAGACAGGGTGACCAAATGGCCAATTAAGAATCTCTTCCCCTAAATGTGAAAAGGGGTTTAACATCCCTGAAAAGGTGCACAAATTTTTTTACCACCTACAAAACAGGGGTCACAAAAGTTGTCTGCCTCCGAGACACACCTTTAAAATCAATTTTCAGAATTTTTGGGAAAAGGTACTTCCCGTCTGTACCACAGCATCATTTTTGAAACAAAACAAAAGGGGGGGCCCTTTTTTTTCCCCCCATAGATCGCTGTCGGCCCAGGTCCTAGAGTTCTTGCAGATGAGGAGGCAATATCTTTTTTCTCAACTGAATATCAGGGCCCTAATCACCATTGCTAATATCTCCCCCCAAAACAGCCAACGTCCTTTTTTCCCCCAAAACCTAGACGCCCTTACATCCTTTGCCAAAGGTCAATATCTTTTGCATGCTTTTTAAATAGCCCAATCCAAATAGAAACATCTTCGGGCCACCCCTCTAAGCCCAAAAGGTTTAACACTCAAAAAGTCAATCAGATATGCAAAAACAAGAATATGGGGACTCCTTCACCCCAGGAAACAACTAACCTTTTTTCTCACCCCACTGGATCATATAGTCGTCGAATAATAATCCCAAAACACTCCCTCCGGGATCGTCTCTAATGCCTCCATTGGGTCCATCTTTCACTCAGATCACCCCCCTCCACTGTGACCTACCTCCCGCGATCCACTGCCGGCCCCTTTTTCCCGGAGATAAATGAATCGCAATTTCTGGATTCGCTGTGCTCTCTGAACTTAAAGACACCATCAACACCTCACACCTTTCCGACCCCTCCTCCCCAGGTCAAATGGGAAGCCCTAAAATGTGTCCCCCGGGGCACCCTCATCAAACATGGATGCGACTAAAAAAAGAACGCTCGCAAAGCTGCAGTCCCTTCCTTGCACTCCCGACCGGGGGTTAGCCCATAAATCCCCCGGGCCGGACCGGACCTCAGAACCTGCAAAATCGCCATGAAGTCTCCCGCTCATTGTCACAAGCATAAAATTAGGGAAATTGCTCTGCTCTTTTTATTCTGGAGTGACAAACCGAAAGATTTTTTGGGTGGGGGCTTGGAGAAAAAAGCAGCTTTATTTAACCCCTCCATTAAAAATGCGGAGGGAAACTTCCCTACACGGGGAATCCGGGGCTTTTTCCCGCGATTAAATTTTGACCTTAAACATTCCCGCTCTGAAGTTTGATGGCCAAAAATTTTTAAACGTCTTTGCGGGTTCCTTCTCACACTGCCCTTCCCCCCCCTGGGCCCCCAGTCCCCTCGCCTCCTGGGGACGTCATTTCCAAGGAAATCAAAACCGCCCAAACAGAGTCTTTTCCCTCGGAAAGAGGGGCCCGGGGCCCAGAGGCTATACTGCTCAATTCTTTAAAACCCTACTGACACCTCCCCCCCCCCCCCCCCCCCTTTTTGCCGCAATTTTTAAGAGGGTCACCGAGTCCCTTTTTCCCCATGAATTCCTAAAAGCTCACATCCTTATTCCAAAAAAGGGAAAGGACCCGATTTTTGTTCAAGCTATTCCCCCTTTTGTCATCAATAAGACCCAAACCTTTGTCAAAATTAAGCTGTGAGGCTGGGCCCCCAATGAACCCCTGATCCACCCGGGGGCCAAGTGGGTTTGTTTCCTTAAGGGGCAGGGACAACACCCTTAAAACCTTTTCTCTTATTTTACTTTGCACGTCTTCACGCCTTCCTTGTATCCTTCTTCAGGGTGCAGAGAACCTTTTACCGAGTGAATTGGGCTTTTTTTTTGGGGCCCTGAGGGGTGTTGGGGCTTGGGGCCGGGTATGATGAGAGAATACGGGACATACCCCGCCCCGCAGGCACAAATCCGAGTTAACGGCTCATTGTCCCCCCCTTTCAAATCGCAACTACTAACAGGGATGTCCCTTTATCCCCCCCCTTTCTCATGTCTGACATTGAACATTCTTGCAGGCATAAGATCGGACCCCTCAAACCAGGGCATTAAAATAGCAAAAATGTCATTTAAGGCTCCTTTTTTGGGGTGACTTGGATTTTTCTTTCAAGTCCCCCACCCCTTACCGGGGTTTTCGAGGTTTTACACCCGCTATTTTTTCTTTGTAACCACAAAGTAAACATGAAAAAAAGTGTAGCCCTGAACCTTATCTCCCGACCGGACACGAGTCCTGCAATCCTCCTTCCCATTCCAAAAGGGGTTCGACCCCATTTTTAAATTTGGAGTTCACAACCATCTAAAACCCAGAGAAGACCCGATCTCAACTTTTTTCCCCTACTTGGGGTATGGCCCGGACTTACGAATTTGGGTAGGAAATTTCGCATGGGTAGGGGCGAGAACAACTTCCCCGACTGCAAAAATTTATTCCGGGGATCCCGATCCTACCCAAGTCCTTCTTTGCGGCCTCCAAGATGGTGCGTGATTTGTGTGGGTTTCCGCAAACCCCCAGAAACCAGGCCCCCTCTTCCAAACCAAAATCAAGGAGGCTTGGCGCTAGCCCATTTCCCCGGCATTTACTAGCAGCTGTGAAGGTCCGTATTGGATGCCTTTTCCTAACTATAATCCAAGCTTTGGGGGCAATGGAAGCTGCTTGTTTGGTTTTTTTACTGCGGCATTGCCTTTGGTTGCCAGCTCAATCCCTTCCCCTTTTGGGGGGGCTCCCTTTTAAGCACAAATATCAATCCCCGGGGGTAGGGCCCCTTTCCCCCCTAAAATGACCCCTTTTTTCCGCCCGGGGGCGGACCCCACCCCCCTGGTTGGGAAAACCCCAGTGTCCCAAAACCCATCTCTGGCCATCAATAAACAGGAAGAAGCCCCCCGCCATCTTTTGAGGGTCCCCTCGTCGGGTCCCCGAGGGCCTAACCCCGCACTTAAAGGGGGACCCCGCTGACATCCTTCCCAGAAATGACTACACCGCTATAACTTCTAAAACAAGTTCAAAAAATATTTGAACTACATAGTCTCATTTCACCCTTTGGTCGTGGGGCCTTTTGGGTTCCACGGGGGGGGCGTGCTCTCTCAAGGGGTTTTTTTGGGTTTTCTAACGGGGCCACGGATACGAAAAAAATTCCTTTTCCCAAAACGCCCCCGGGATGAGAGTTGGGTAGGGGTCTCGGAGGAAGACTGGGAAAAAGCCTTTTTTCTTAATACATAATCCTCCTTCGACCCAAAACAGGGAACTCAAAGCAAAGATCTCACTGGTATAGGGCCCCCTCCCTCCTACCTCACTCTATCCAGAGGGCTCCAATGTATGCTGGAGGTGTAAAAGGAAATCGGGACCATGTCCCTATCTGGTGGGGTTGCCAATTCTCCAGCCTTGGATAAAAAACTGGACCTCACACGCAACATCCAGGGCTGACTCAGAAATGACCCGGCCCTCTTCCTTTGACCTACCCCTCCCGGCTCCGGGGACTGATCCACTTAATTTCATTCCCCTTTTGGGGCTAGGCGATCACCCCCCTTTGGCGAAACCCCCCCCTCCATCTCACCCGGGTTCCCCCGAAATTCATAGGCTCCAGAGAGGAGGAAATTTTAAGTGATTCCCCTTCGTTGGCCAAAATATTGGGTACTTGGAAAAATTTTTATTGATTTTTTGTCATCAGATCTTTACCGTTCCTTCCCCCGGAATGGATCCAAAGGGGGATTCTACTAAACCCCCCCCCTATGAGGGTGCCACTTAAATGTGTGTTTTTTCCCCTTTTTTTTTCCAAACTTGGACCGACCGGACATTGCAGTTTTTACTTGGTTCGATTTCTTTTTGTTTTAATTTTTTTTTCACTTTCTATCTTAGTTCTTAGACATTTTTTTTTTTTTGTTTTTTTTTTGTTACCCAAATAAAATTTTCCCCTTTCCCCTTTTTTTCGCAAAGGTACCTAATGCATTTAACCTTTTTTTTAGTGCTCATTGTGTAGCGGGGGAGCATTGCTACCTTACACAAATTTTTTCCCCCGTACCCCAAATCCGGGGCAGAAACTTTGGCTGGGTTTTTTTTCAATACTGCTGTTTTGTTTTTGGGTTGTTTTGCAAGGACCTTCTTGCCTCCAGGGGTCAACGAGTTTTCTGGGGACCTTGACGGCAAGGCAGAGGGGGGCTGCTCTGACCCGATATACTCTTTGTTTTCCAATCTTGTTTATAATCACAAACATATTGTTGTCTGTATTTTTACCATTGAAATTATCAATAAAACTTTTGAATAAGAAAAAAAAATGTGTTTAACATAAAAACATGAGTTAAACAATAAGTCATTTTTGATGACACATTCCCTTTAAGATGTGCATACCATTTAATGATCAAACAGGACAAGTCTTCCAACAGAATATCCTAAAATAAATACTGCTTAAAGGGGTTTTCCCAAGAAGTGAGTTCCTCACCTAACAGGCTGATACTCCCCTCTTGAGACTTGAAAAAAGGGGTGTTGTGTTTCTGTGTTTAAAAAAACAAGTACCTCCTCTGTGATGTCATCACTCCACCTCCCATGCACGTTCCTGATACTCAGTCTCTGTAGTTGAGCAAACATTGTTTTGCTAATCCACAGAGGAGAACTGTATTGTGCACAAGCTATATGCGTTTTATTTCTCCCTCTTTTCTACTCAGGAGAGAAGATAAGCTCAGCAGGCAGCATCTTTGATTCCTTCACGAAGGGGGAGAGGGAGTGGGGCTGAGCAGAGATGCTAAGGAGAACTCCATGTTTACTCAGATAATTACATTACAACCAGTGGATTCTCTATACAAAAGACACAACATCTTTCTCCCTAATCCCTTCAAAGCTCGTTCATGTTCCCTGCCATCAGATAAGAAGTGCAGACAACACAAGCCAGGCCAGATCAGCTCCTGGTCGTGTCTAATGTAAACTGTCAGGAAACCAATGGCATCTTAGTCAGGCTGTAGATCTCACAGGCTTCATTTTTTTTATTACATATATTTAGAAAAGGGATTAAATACCCATTTTGGAGGCTCCCACGTCAATGTTACATCGTGGCAAAACCCCTTTAAGTTAGATTTCTTTCCTTATATTCATATGCATATATTATAGTACATTTCCAGCATTTGCCTTATAACTTTTTTTTTTTTATTCTACAGATTAAACCTATGGAACAGGCAGACTGTGAAGAAAGCAAATGCCAACCCTTCAACCCTTCCCAAACAGACCCTGGGCGGTCACCTTCCAAGGAAGATGCTGCGGCTATCCCATGTCCAGATCTTACAAGCCCTACCTCATTAATTTCTGGTGATGTACACCTCACAGAGAAAAGTAAGGAAAGCAGTGACGAGGAACATAAAGGACAGTATATTGAATCCACCCCTGCAGTAACGACCAAACCTCAGACACTTACAATAAAGAGAAAGGTAACAGATTCATGAAATGGGCAGTATATGTATTTTGTGAGTGACAGGGATTTATGTCTCATTGTTTTGAAGATGGTCTATAAATCGGTGTCATGTTGTACCCTCTATATCCTATAAGCCTTTTGAGAAGAAAGTAAACTAACAGAAGTTGACCATGATCGATGATTTCAATAAAGCCAAATACTAGTTGATTAAGAATTCTTCTGTCTGATTTAAATTCAGTTTGTTCTGAAAGGGTCATTGGAAATGAGCGAGACTTACTGGTGTTTCTTAAAGGGGTGTTCCAGGACCGGTTAATGCTCGTTAGTATGTGAGTAGTATAATGTTGTACCGTGTTAGCCATAGAAAGTAGTAGAAGGGTGAAGAAATCAGGCGATACCTTTTTGAGGCTAACTGAGTATATTTGATGGTAAGCTTTCCAGAGTACTAGCTCTCTTCTTCAGACATGTTATACAAGAAACTGAAAAATCACAGACTTTTTATACACAAAAGACATGGATCTTCAAAGGAACATAGAAATAACAAAATGCAATAAGTAGAGGAGTTATTTACAACAGGTCAAGAAATAAACAATCTGGAAACTTGTGAGGTGTGACAGGAGGGATCAGTAATTCTTGCTCTTATCTGTTTGCTATCAGGTGGAGATTTGTGACCCTCACAGTTCATACATAGTGTGACATGAAACTGGAATGAATATTTAGTCCATTTTCCAGAGTTTGAAATCTTTGCATTAATTTAAATTCCCATTCCTTCCTCTCCATCTGCGGCATAAAATGTCCCATTAAAACCACAACCCGCAGAACAGGTGCAAGACCTGCAGGCACATCCACACCGCTGACAGTGTACCCACTCTATTGAAGATTTGCGGGTTGCAGTTTTAATGGGACTGTGAGGGCCACAAATCTCCACCTGATAGCAAAGAGATCAGAGCAAGAATTACCGATCCCTCCTGTCACACCTCACAAGTTTCCAGATTGTTTATTTCTTGACCTGTTGTAAATGACGACTTCTGCTTATTGCATTTTGTTATTTTTAAAGATTTTAAGTTCCTTTGAAGATCCAGGTCTTCTGTGTATAAAAAGTCTGTGATTTTTCAGTTTCTTGTATAACATCATGTCTGAAGAAGAGAGCTAGTACTCCTGAAAGCTCACCATCAAATATACTCCGTTACCTCTAAAAGGTAACGCCTGATTTCTTCACTCTTCTACTATGTTAGTATGTGAATAAAAAAATAGAAGAGAACCTCTAACAAACCTACTTTTCAAAGTAGCTGAGAAGAAAAGTTGAAAAATAGAAGATAGGATTCATACTTGACTCCAAGATGGTCTCCTTCACTCCCGGCTGCCGGTCCGTTCATCCAGGATGAAGTTGTAAATGTTCATTGTTCAAGTGACCGCTCCAGCCAAATACATGCCAAGAAGGTTACGTGCAGGTGACGTATAACCTGGTATTGTCTGGAGCCTTCATGTGAACGATGAACGGACCGGCCGCTGGGAGGGAGCGGGAGCATCCGGGAGGTGAGTATGAGTCTTCTCTTCTATTTTTATTCATACCCTGATAGACAAACGAGCATCGATCGGTCTCGGAGCAGCCCTTTAATTCATATCGAACTCTCTCAGCCTTGTAATATAATGGGATTAGAGCCATCCATCAACTGTTTCGGCGTGTTTGCCCCTCGTGAATGCAGAGTAAAATACTGGTTGACTAAGGAAGATACTCTAGGCCTAACTCGAAAGGGGGAACATTCCTCATTACAGAGAGTCCCCAACGAACCAATTAAATACAATTTGAAAATTTCCTTGCAGTTGGTTGGTACTTTGGATCCTAGTGCTGAATGTTAGTCAAGTAAGGAATGACTTTTACTAGTTATAGTGTGCTGCTTGCAGTAGGAGATTCAGTTCACTGAAAACGACGATATTTTGTTTTAGTTGTTAGGGCATGTTCACACGGCGTTTTTGGATACGATGTTGGATCCAAAAATCGCATCCAAAAACATAGCGTCAATCGGAGCCAACAGGGAGCTGCATGTTTGGCTGCAGCAGGATCGCACCCTATAGTTTATTATAGGGATCCTGCTGCATCTTTCAGACCAAGAATTGACATGTCAAATGCTTGGAACGGATCCAAAAGACGCATCTAACACGCATCAGTGATCACTCATGTGAACGCCAATACGTGTTTTATATCGCGAGCAGTGTAAAACACACTGCTCATTGTTAGATGCGTGTTTGGGTCCGTCTAGACCAGGGCCGGGCAATTAATTTTCCTATGGGGCCGCATGAGAAAGTGGGATGGTTTTAGGGGGCCGGACATAATAATAATAATAATTAAAAAAAAAAATAAAAAAAGGGTGAACAGGGAAAAATTAATTTTTGGGGTTTATTTTTGTGGAAAATGACTCTGTACCCTAAGTAAGCCAGGTATAGAGATACGTCCCCCAGTAAGGCAGGTATATACAGCTACCCTCAGTAAGGCAGGTATACAGACACGTCCCCTCAGTAAGGCAGGAAATTAAAGCTCCCCTCAGTAAGGCAAGTATATAGATAGACCCCCTCAGTAAGGCAGGTATATACAGCTCCCCTCAGTAAGGCAGGTATACAGACACTTCCCCTCAGTAAGGCAGGAAATTAAAGCTCCCCTCAGTAAGGCAAGTATATAGATAGACCCCCTCAGTAAGGCAGGTATATACAGCTCCCCTCAGTAAGGTAGATGTATGTCCCCTCAGGCAGGTATATAGATCTAGTCCCCTTAGTCAGGCAGGTATATAGCTAGTTATAGTCCCCACAGTCAGGTATATAGATTTATGACCGAAAATACAAAATAACAACACTAAAACTCACCTTACCTGCATCCCGGCCAAGCGCGTTCCACTTCTGCCCGAGGCTGGCGGCATGACATCATCACGCCGCCAGCGGCAGGACGCTTTTCCGGCAGCTCCTCGGCCGCACAGAGTAATTACTCTGTGCGCCGAGGAGAGGCAGCAGCGCGATGAGCTCACTTCATTGCGTCGCTGCCCAATTCACAAATACTGGGGATATTAACAGTAGCGCTGACAGCCCGCCGCGACCTCTTAGCGCTACTATGCCCAGGTCTGGTCTAGACCGACCCAAACACGCATCTAAAAGCGTATGTTCACACGGACCCAAAACGCCGTGTCAACATACCCTTACACATACTTTCCTTACAAATCCACTAAAACTTAAAGGGATTTTCTCACTACAAAGATCTTATTTCTACAAAATGGGGTGGTAAAAATAAACAACTTTCTAATAGGTTTCTATTTTCCAAATGTTACAGTTTAGCAGCAGTTCCCTACCTCTGCCTTTATAGTGCATTTTCTTATTCCCCTGGTTTTGTCCCACCCCCTTCACCAGCATGTGCTGCCTTCTCTCCAACGTCATCACTGTCCCTGGTCAGAATCTCGGGAGTGCACATTCTAGCACATCCCTGTTCTCCTTTGCCTTCCTCCTCCCTGCCTTGTTCCTGAACATACTGATAAAAAAAAACAGCTGTTGGATTCATTTAGAGCTGCAGGGAAGCAAACAAGAGATTGTGAACAGAACTGTTTCTCCTGCACTCTCCCAGCGTAGAAGCCGACAGGATAGATTTGCTGGTAAATAATGTCAACCTTCCTGAGTGTTTCCTGGAAGGGAAGATCTCTCCCTAGGGAGAGCGCCGTATAGCCGTGTGGAGATTCGACATTGCCTTTTGCACTCCACGAAGCAGCTGCATATCACAAGGCATTATGGGAAAGGAGCTGAGAAGCTCATGCACCCACTATTGGATGTAACGAATCCTCAATTTGCTTTTGACCCACTGGGTCTTTGGAAAGCAAAAGGGATATCAGCCAAGCCAGCATCACCCATCTGTAGACAGCCGTTTCAGAGTGTTTACCCCCTCGTCAGTACAGAGCATAGAGGGCGCTTGAGCTTCTCAGCTCCTTTCCCATAATGCTTTGTTATATATGAGTTTCCTGAGCAGCCTCACAGAATAATTAGCTGTCAGCTAATCAGTCTGTTACGCTGCTCAGGAAACACTCAGGCAGCCTTAGATGTGTTGACATCACTTATCAGTACATCTATTCTCTCGGCTCGTACACTGGGAGAGTGCAGGAGAAACAGTTATGTCCACAATCTCGTTTGTGCTTCCCTGCAGCTCTAAATTAATTCAACAGCCGTTTGTTTGTTTTTTTAATCAGTATTTTCACATATACTTAGTCAGCATGAGCAGGGGAGCAAGCAGGTTATGTCTGTGGGCGTGATGAATCCGGCAGATTGAAGACCCCATCAAGCTGTGTTAACATGCCACCTGTTTTGAAGCTTAAAATGCTGCAAACTGAGAAGGTAGAAGAACTCCGATAGTGAGAAAGCCTCTTTAACTTTTAATTATTTCCTATAAAAATCTTAAACATTTTTTTTTAAATGCAACATTTTATCAAAACTTCTATTGTATGTCACTCAAGTATTTGGCATAATATGGACTATCATATAGTGTGGTCTTTGCATGTGTACATAAACAGTATACAACCAGCTATATTTGTAGGGACTCAAAATATATAAATGGATATACATTTACTAATGAATCCAGTTAGTACATAACACTCACGTGACCTTCCACGATGTATGATATGCTATATATTTGGGAATATTAGAGGACTCCAAATCAATACCTATGTTGGGAGAGATGGAGAAATGACAATGCCCACAGAAACTTTTTTTCTCCTATATACTTCCTTCCTACCTGGGAGATAAAGTCGCCCGAAAAAAGGCACGCCCACCTCTTGTCGACTGACCCTACAAGTACCTTATGGGCAATCAAACAGATTTTTTTTTTCTCCATCCCGGCGCGTTTCCCTGATAGGCTGCGGTTCCTCCGGGGAGCAAAATGGAGATGTAAGATGTAGGTCTATAATGGCCTTAAGGTAGCCATAGTAGATGTCAAAGATAGATCATTACTGATCGTTTAAATCCATGGATTTGTCATATAGCAATATCTTTTTTGTCTATATTTAGATTATAACTGTTCTGTATATTCTAGGAATTGCTATATAGCAATATCTTTGTTGCTTGCATCTAAGGAGTGGTTGTATATAGAGTATTTTTGTTTTCTTAGGTCAATTTTGTGTTTTTCACTTTTTTACTCACGGGTGTGCATATTAATTTTGTTATTCTTTATATAGTTTTTTGGTAGGGTGTTCCAGTGCGGGTCGCCCTTTTCGGGGTGGTTACTCCGTTTATCGTATTCCAATTTTTTATTCTTTATTATCAATAAAGGTTATGTTTTATGCTTATCTACACCCATAGGCAGTTTTTTTCTATAGTGGTTTATTTATTTAGTCTTGGTTGACTTGCCGGGTATTCTTATCTTTAGCTTTCTCCTACCTATATATCTTTAGGAGTTGTGGTTTAATCATCTTAAATTATCAGTAACTATCTTTAACATCTACTATAGCTATCTTAGGACCTCCATCTTATATCTCCATTTTGCCCCCTTTGAGAAACCATAGCCTAGCGGGGAAACGCGTCGGGACAGAGGAAAAATGTGTTTGTTTGCCCATAAGGGACTAGTAGGGTCAGTCGACAAGAGGTGAGGGCGCACTTTTCGGGCCAACTTTCTCTACCAGGTAGGAAAAAAGTATATAGGATAAATAGTTTCATTGTGGGCATTGCCATTTCTCCATCTCTCCCAACATATGCTATATATTTGTGAAAATTAGAGGATTCCAAATCACTACCTATCACAGAAGGTCACGTGAGTGTTATGTACTAACTGGATTCATTAGTAAATGTATATCCATTTCTATGTTTTGAGTCCCTACAAATACACGTGGTTGTAAATGGTTTATGCATATGCCACACTATATGATAGTCCATATTATGGCAAGTGCTTGACGTGATATACAATAGATGTTTTGATAAAGTATTTAAAAAAAAAAAAGTCAAGATTTTTATAGGAATTAATTCAAAGTTAAGTTTTAGTGGATTTGTAAGGAAAGTACATTAGGAGATTCAGTCCAACATATATAAAAATTGTTGTAGTCTGCACAGGAGCAGAAAAGTTATGGTTCATTGTTTCAACCAGCAAATAAGTTTGCAGAGCTGTTCCTAGAGCACCAGGAAATAGATGAAGCCTCCGATCCCCGGAGCTTAACCCTTTGATTGCCACAGTCCGTGACCACAGTATAATCAAAGGGCATTCCCCAGCTCCATCGGGTGATCGGGACTCCCGGTGACACGATGGAGCCAGGGGAATGTCTGTACAGTCATCCCTCGGGACCTAGAGTAGCCCCAGGGCTGTCTAACAAGCCTGCAGTCAGGGCACACTGCGTGCTGCCCTGACTGCTGCCTATATCAAAGGAACACAAATTGTAGTATATTAGCATATTCATGTATGCTAATACATTATCAAGTATAAAATAAAAATTGCACAATAGTAATCCCTTAATGGGTTAAAAATAAAAAGTAAAAAGCATTAAGGGCCACATGTATGAAAACGATCTAGGTCTAAAACTCACTTTGTTGACCAATCAGAACACCTCTCATTTCATATAGTGCTCTGGAAAAATGAGAGGGGCGCTCTGATTGGGTGTTGTGGGAAACGAAATGAGTTTTAGCCCTAGACCGTTCTCATACATGTGGCCTTAGGTGTGGAAAAAAATAATCAAATAAATATTTAATAAAAAAAATACTGTGCATACATTGCACAAAAAAACCAAAAAACGACACATATTTGGTATCCATATGACCATAATAACCCGTAGAAATAACCTAACAGGTTATTTAGTGTGCAATGTGAATGGTGTAAAAAAAATAAAAAAAAAAAAAAAAAAAAAAAAAAGCAAAAATAAATTCTGCAGTTATATTATATATATATAATATATATATATATTAATATAATATATATATATATATATATATATATATTATATATATATATATATATGTGTGAACTCAAGAGGACCCCAAGAAGCACAACTTCTCCCGCATAAAACGAGGCCTCATACAACTGCGTCATTTAAAACATAAAAATTTTACGACTGTTCAAACGAGGAGGAGGCAAAAACAAAAAAATGTTGCTGGTCATTAAGGCCTTTGCAGGCTGTTGCTGAATTGCTGTAGGCTTTCACTTAGATTCTGCACCACACCTGGATTGTACCTTATGTCCTCCATTTACACATAACAGAAAAAATCTCTAAGCAATTGAGGGCGGCGTGCTTTAGTTATTTTTCATTTATTTTATTGTTCTGCAGCTTTTTGTTGCGGATCCTCAGATTTGGATTTCACACTTGATAGGAAGGGGGAAAATCTCTCCCTTGGGAGAGCCACCAATAAATTGGACGGTGTGAGGATTTCTGCGCCTTTCAGACCTCACTGACTGTTTTGCATAAAGCAAAGGCTTATGGGAAAAGAGCTGAGGAGCTCCACAGCGCCCTCTATTGGATGTAGTTATCCTCAATTCACATGTAGCTCACTGGAGCCTAGCAGTGTGAAAGGGATTTGAGCCAAACTTACTGGTTGGCTGTGTGAGAGGCGAGAGTGGATAGGAAGGGGGAAAATCTCCCCCTAGGGAGAGCCACCAATAAATTGGACGGTGTGAGGATTTACACGCCTTTCAGACCTCATTGACTGTTTTGCATAAAGCAAAGGCTTATGGGAAAAGAGCTGAGGATACACAGGATCAAATCTGTGTCATAATTATTTAAGAGGTAACACATTTAGGATTTTTTTTTCTGAAATTACCAGGCGCTAAACTCAACGCCTGTAGGCCTTGTTCACATTGCATAAACATTAACAATAAGGCATATTCCCTTGAAGATGAATCCTACCATACCACTGTACGCAGCGTGTCTGTGCTCTGTCCAAATGGGGGATTGTGGAACCCAGTTGTGGTGAATAATGGGGGTCCCTGTGGTCGGAGTCTCACTGATAATATATTTATAACCACTCCTGTGGTATTAGTGTGACAATCTCTTTCATGGTATTCTGCGCATCAGTATAGTTCCAGCTATACCACATTTATATACTTTTACTTATAATGAATTACTTAAAAGAGATTTTGCTTTGCATCTTTTGTGTCACACCCATAATTGCGAGTGAAGAAGTATTGTAAGCATTGCATGTTTCCAGGCATAGCAATTTGTTTAATGTCAGCCCATTACAAAAAGGTATCTGCTGTGTTCCACATCTGAGCACCAGCTGGATGAAGAGTGAGCTCGGAGGCCACGACATTCTCTGCCCATGTACACCCACCAGGGCCGGGACGACGAGTAGGCGAAGATAGGCGATCGCCTAAGGAGCCACTTCATCCCAGGTAGAAAAGGGGGTGCAGGTGGTATGGAGTGGGTTGAATTTTCCATTGGGGGGGTGCTAAATGCCTTATTTGCCTAGGGCACCAGAATACTTTGTCCCAGCCCTGACGCCCACCATTTGTGGACAGCGGATATCATCAGAGGTTTAACCCCTTAACAATTGTCCACTGTCTTTTGAGTGCAGGTCCCCAGCTTGCATGCATATTTTTCTGCATCAGCAGAACATGTTCAATAAAAATATGTTAAATTAAAATTATCACATAGAAAACAGAATATTATTTGGGAGAGGATTGTTATCAGGATGTGGAGCCTTCAGCTATCCCACAAGGGATCTAAAGCCGACAACATATAAAAATAAAATACATACAGAAATGAACAGAAGTGGACTAGTCCCCCATTCCATCCCCACCCCATGTATGTCCTCCCCAAATGTCCAAAACCTGATAAATGATACAATAATCAAAGAGTCTTTAGTATTTTCGGTGAATCTTCATGGCACCCAATGATCCTGCTATGTCAGTGGACAAATACCAAATTGCATATAGTGTCATAGTTAGTATCCACATCCTTTCCCCACCCTTGGTTGAATGTTATTATTATTATTAAATATTTTAAAGCGCCATTGACTCCAGGGCGCTGTACATTCAAGGGGGTCACACATACAACATAAGTCATGTTATGGACATTTGTCGTTTTTCAACCAAGAGGAGGATGACATTTTAAAATTTCGTTTCCCTACTGATGAAGACTTTGGAACCATAAGGCAAGAACCAATCTGCCCTAAGGGAATATTTTATAACTAAACCCAAAATTGCCATCGGACCGGATCCAGATGTTTGTTATGGCTACTAAGTATTAATATGTTTTAGTAGTAAGTAGTTGTCTAAGCTTTTCTTAAAACCTTCAACTGTTCCTGCTGTGACCACCTCCTCAGACGGCTTTTTCACAGATTTACAATTCTCATGTTAAAGGAGGTTTTTTTTCTTTTGGAGACTGCCCTTTTTTTTTCTCCAGACGAAGGGAATGTCCCCATGTCTTTTGAGGGGGTGTTACATGAAATAACTTTACACAATACTTTTTATAGAAGCCATTTATTTACTTTATAAAATTTTACTTTTTTAAATTGATCATATTTCCCAGAGCCGTATACTAAATAAGTTTAATTCTTTTAACCTCTCCTCATAAGATCCTCTGTTCCCCTTGTTAGTTTGGTTGCTCTTCTTTGCACTTTCTCTAGCTCCATTACATCCTATCTAAAAGTTACCGCACACTCTGTAAGTTCTTGTTCAGAAAGTTACAAATGAACACTTTCCACTTGGTAAAAATGGTCTTGTCTGTGATCCCCCTGCTCCTCTTAGTCTCCAGTTGATAAAAATAATGCTTAGTTCATGCTGCTAGTTCGGTCGTAGACAGAACTTCAGGTTGCAGCCAAAGGCATAGCTACCTAGAGAAGAACAGGAGTCAAGACAGGAATTTCTGATTCTCCTGGGAAAGCTTGATACAGAAAGGACTGAGGGGTTTGATCTACTGTAATCTTCCAAGCCTGCGTAATCAAAACCCTAACTTCACCCCAAGATTTCTTATAGCCCAAACAGGCCCAGAGACCATGTCCTAAATGAAGTGTCCTAAACGTTGGATGCCAAAGATAGACTTCGGACCACATGTATGAAAACTGTCTCAGTGTAAAACTTTGGTTGCTATGGACAACAAAGTGAATTTTAGACCTTGATAGTTTTCATACATGTGGTCCTTTGTCTTTGACATCCGGCATTTAGGACACGCCGTCAACCAACTGGAAGCGTTCAGATACAATGGGATATTTTTTTTTTATTTATTTATTTTTTTTAAACAGAATTTTTATTCAAAGTTTTAAATATATAAACAGAATTGAATTGGGCACAAGAGAAACAAGGTAGTGTCAGCTTACAACAAACAAAACATACAAAATATATATGTCATCATAGGAATAAAAAAGTAAATCATTAACAGAGATATCAGTCACAATATAAATCTCCAAATAACCTATATATAGACAATAGAGTTAAACCAATTATGAGGTAAAGCTGAGACTCTATGCACTGGTAAATAATCCAATGCTAGCACAAAACCAAAATAAACCATAACTATAACCTGGCACTTGGGTCATATTAATACACTAAATCAGTTTATCCAGGACGGGGGTTACTACAGGGCTGCTCTGGAATCAGAGTTGAGGTATGATATATAATACAGTGAGGGTCACGGTTCCTTGGCTGGAGGTCGGGTGAGAACCACAGATGGGAATCGCGTTCGTAGGAAAAGGCAGTTCTCACAGCTGGCAGATGAAGATGAGTCAAGTGGGTGGATTTCCAACTTCCAATCGACCCAGTTGACCTGCTAGACGGGAAGTAAGATACCAGGATGTGTAAACGAAAGGCTTCATCCGAGGTGTAGAAGGTTTTTATAAAATCTCCCCATTTTTTAAAGAATTTAGAGGACTGGGTCTCTTTGGTTCTGATGATGTCCAGTTTATCCATCTCTTGATGGTGTTTGACGGAGCAGATCACTTCTTGGACTGAGGGGACATTAGAATCCAACCATTTTGAGAGTAGAGGGTCGTTTGGCGTTAATAGAAAGATGTTACAGGGCGGGAGGTTTTACAATGTTTTGGGAGGTTGTGGTATAAGAGCTGGACCGGGTCTAGGCTTAAATCAGCTTGTTGGGAGGAATTGAGAGTGTTCACCAATTTTATCCCCGAAATCTGCAGTAGCGTTCAGGAAACCCGACACTATGCAGAAAATCTGTTCGGGGGGCCCTCACATTAGGACATGCAGTTAGAGGGTTGGGACAGTTGGGGTGAGGGGGGATATTGGGAAACCCCCTATGGTGAGGGGAAACGATTTTCTGAAGTTGGTTGGCCTTTCCCCTTTCATTGAAAAAATGGTTAAAAAACGAGATACAATGGGATATTAAAACCCCCTTTAACCCAAAATTTGATTTTTAACGAGGGGGAAAAATACCCTTTAAGGGGGTTTTTCTCATAAAAGATTAGTTACAAAAATGTAGGGAAAAACTAAATGAAAACGTTTTTTAATATAGATATATATTTTATATATTAAAATATAATATATATTTATTATTTTTAATATATTTATCACATTCCAAAAAATATATTGCTTCGTTTTTCTTTTTTTTGTTAAGGTTTAAAAAATGTTTTTAAAACCCTTTGAGGGCTCTCGGTTTTTCCCCCCGTGGGCGGGCCGTGTATTCTTCTCCCCCTTTTCTGTTTGTTCCGATAGCAGGGGAGTGATGTTTTTCAAAAAGGTCCTTTGGGTGGCATGGAGGGTTGTGTGTTATCCTGGGTCTTTTCCCGACAAAAGACAGTAATTGCTTTTACTGTTTTCATTTTGTCAGAAGCTTCTCCGGACCTCAGAGAAGGTAATTTAGCTAATCTGACCCGATAAACAGAAAAAGTTCTGAATAATGGGCTCTACGCTAATTAAAGACAGCTTGGGCCGGAAGGGGACCCGGCAAAAAAAGCCCTTATTTCAAATTTATGATCATACGAAACTTTGAGGGTTTAAACAACCCCTTTAACGTTCAAAACACCCCACTTGTGCCATTTTCCAAATAAAATAAGGGTTAAAAAATTTTTCCTTTTTAGTTTATATCCCTTTAAAAATTCCCTTCATTGTAAAATCAACATCATTTTTCCCCGTTTTGCTAAAACAAGTAGGAGAAAAACAATCCAAATGCCCAAAAAATGCGAAACCCTCACTCAAAGGGCCAAAAGGGGAAAAAAAAAAAAAAAGGGGAATTTTTTTTGGGTTTTTTTTTTAAAGGGTTTAAAAAATTTAAAAAAACTTTTACACTTTTGTATTTAATGGGTTTAAACCGGCCTGCAGAATAAGATTAAACCCTCACTTATACAAAAGGGGTGGGGCGCCATAAAAACCGAAAAACCTGAAAAATGGTGAAAATTCAAATTTCCAGGGGCCCTATCCAACTTAGAATTTTTCTTTGGTTTCCCAGTACTTTATATGATGTGGTCAAAAAAGAAAACCCTTAAAAATATAAAATTTGTTCCGCCAAAAAATAACCCCCGTTTCGCTAATTTGCGGAAAAAAAATCAAAAGTTATTTGAAAGGCGGGAGGGAAAAGCAAACACAAAAAAAAGTTTCTGCGGGAAGGGGTTAAAAATGGGATTGGTTGATGCTTTATTGTTTAAAAATTTTTTCCCCCCCGGATTTTTAGGGACCACCTTTCCCAAAAAATAAACCCACCAATCTAATTTTTGGAAGTCCTTTTTGGGCTGATTCTTTGGATTTTTAAAAAAAAACCCAATAAACCCCGCCCCTTTTTGGGCTCCAAATTTTAAACTTTTGATAAAAAAAAATAGGAAAAAGGGAAACCCCTGAGGGTTTTAAAAAAAAATTGAAAAACCCCAAAAGGGTTTTGTGCTTAAAAAAACTGATCCCCTTTAGTTTTTATCAAAAGGGAAAAGGGGGGATTCTTTCCAAACCCCCGATGAAATTTTCTATGTCCCCCCAAATTTAAAAAGGGGTTTGGGAAACATAAAAAGCATAAGCCCAAGATTTCCCCAACCCCAATTTTTTCCCAGGGGGGCTTTTTTTCCCGGGGCCGCAGGGAGCTTCGATGGCTTCCCGATTAGTCTTTCGGGGGGTTTATAGCAATGATTTGGGAAAAACAGGCTGTTTTCCCCCGCTTTTTTATGCAGTGGGGCATGAATGCAGGAGATTTATTTTTTAGTGCACAAGGTTTCAAAAGCGCCAAGGGAGTGAAAAAACAGTGTTATCAAAGGTTGAAAAATCTCCCTTTTTTGTTAGGGAAAAAACTATTTGGGGTTTTCAAGTTGCTGTTTTTAAATTGTGGCATCTCTTAACCCCTAGCCAAAAAGGTACCCTTTACAAAGGGGGCCCCGGGGGTTGGGGGGAAAACCCCCAATCAGCTCCAAGTAGGATATGGGTTTTTTGGAAAAAAGTAAAGGGAGTGGGTGGATTTCGGGTTTTTGCAATACTATTGGGGGTGTCTCAGATATAAGGCAAATATTATTTTACCCATTAAAAAAATTGCCCCCTTTTTCTGCTGTTTTAGTGTTCTATCAGTAGGTGGAAGGGGTCTCCATCTCATTTTGGTATGGGGGGCCCCATGAATTTAGTTATTTCCCTGCAAAAAAACAAAAAGTTTAAAAAAATTTTTTACTATTGAAAAAGATTAATTAGTTTTAAAACAATTTAAAAAGCAATTTTTCCCGAATAAATCGTTTTTTGTACCTATTAAAAAATTCTTTTAAAAGGGGAAAGGTCATCAAAAATGACTTATTGTTTAATCAAGTTTTTTTGGTTTTTAAAAAATTTTTAAAAAAATTTTTGGTTTTATTTTTTTTTAATTTTTTTCCCTTTTCACTTTCAAAATTTTTTAATAAATTTTTTAAGTCCCGCAGTTTTCACTTTGGCCACTAGGCCTTAAAAATTTGTCTGAAAACTTCCCGTTCCCGTAGGAGGGGAGGAATTTTTCCGCTGTCTGCTCATTATCAGCATAAAGAGGGTCAAAGTGAAAGGAGACCCCAGTGTGAATAGATAACACAGGATCCACCAATCACAAGAGGATATGGTCACAGTTCACCCTTTCACCTCCCTGCACACTGATTTCTTCCCAGGTTACAGAGCAGGACTAGAAAACTCTCTTATAGAAGTCAATGGGGCTGAGTCAGTCTTAAGTCTCCTATGTGCATGAATCTACTGTAAAGCATCTCTCTGACTGCAGTTAAAGCAGTACAAAGAAGGCCTAGTGGCCAAAGTGAAAACTGGAAGACTTCGGAATTATTAAAAAATATTTAAAGTGATATGAAAAATTTAAAAAAACAACCAAAAATTCCTAAATAATGTGTTTAACATAAAAATGGGACTTAAACAATGACTCATTTTTTGATGACACGTTCCCTTTAAAATAAGGCTTCATGCAGCTGCTTTACTGAAAGATTAAGATATTACGACTGGTAAAACAAAGGCAAAAAGGTAAATATTTAACTGGTCATTAAGGCCTTTTCAGATCTGGGGGGACATGTATGAACGGGCTTGCACCACTTTTTTGGTGTAGCCCCCCTGTTCTATAGATGTATGAACAGTCATACGCCACAACTTGCGACAGGCACGGCACTTTTGAATGGGCTGAAGATATGCTATGCGAGATACACCACACACCAGATTTATGAACCCACATACGACAGGTTCATACATACAGTCGCATTCTACACTCCTCTCTATTGTCGACACCTAGGGAGGCATATATGGAACTAGGCAGATGAAACTGCATTTTCGCATCTATTTTTCAGTGTCAAATGCGCCTGAATGTATGAAAGTGGTTTTTGTGCGTTCATAAATGGTATCTAAAGTTCATTGGATTTCGCCTGTGTGTTTGGCGGATTATAATGCGCCAAACATGTATAAAGGCTATAGATAGGCTGGAAAGAAAAGTCATTAGAATAGCATGTCTGTGAATAGAAACCATGGTACTGATCTTGTTTGGTGGACCACGGGACCCAGCAAGACCTGTGCTGTCTCTTGCTGTATGTAGAACAAAGGGTGAGAGCAGCAAAAATAAATTTCAAATTTAAAGGGAATGTCTCATAAAAAATGAGTCATTGTTTAATTCACATTTTTATGTTCAACGCATTTTTTAAGAATTTTTGGTTATATTTTTTTAAATTTTCCATATCACTTTCAATATTTTTTTTAATAATTCTTAAGTTGTGCAGTTTTCACTTTGGCCACTTAGCCTAATAATAGTGTGTCACTTCCTGTTCTGTAGAGAGAGATTCTCAGTTGTCTGCTCATTATTAACACAAGCAGGGTCAAACTGAAAGGAGACACCAGTGTGAATAGATAACACCGCATCCACCAGTCACAAGAGGAGATAGTCACAGTTCACCCTTTCACCTCCCTGCACACTGATTTCTTCCCAGGTCACAGAGCATGACTAGAAAACTCTCCTATAGAAGTGAATGGAACTGAGTCAGTCTTAAGTCTTCTATGTGCAGGAAGCTGCTGTAAAGCATCTCTCTGAAAGCTGTTAAAGCAGTGCAAACAAGGCCTAGTGGCCAAAGTGAAAACTGCAAGACTTAAGAATTATTAAAATATATTGAAAGTGATATGAAAAAATAAAAAAAAATAAAAAAAATCCTAAAAAAATGTTTAACATAAAACGGGACTTAAACAATGACTCATTTTTTTGATGACACATTCCCATTAATGTAGTAAAAATGTAAAAATCTGAACATCAGTAGGTTATTTAATGTAAAACTAGTTTTAGTTTCTATTAATTTTAAATACATTTTATAAGAGATATTTTTAAAATTTTTGAGATATTATATATTTTCATATTAATTTTATATGATAACTTTTTTATTTTTTATTTTAAATAAATTTATTTTTTTTATACTTTGATAATTCATAAATTACTTTTATTATTGTAACTAGTGTAAGTTGAGAAATATTGGGGCATTTTTTGCCCTAACAAAATCTATCTCACTTGACTCCTCAGGCTCAGACAGACCACATTGACATAGGTCTGCCTGTCCGAGCAGTAATGCGCCTAGTTTTGCCGACCCGCATTCATATATGTGTATAATATTACGAGTGTGGTGCGACGCCCCCACAACGCCCTCCGAACGCCCCCTCATGTTAGACGCATTAAAAAGCGTTGAATCTTCCGAACAATGCGCCTAACACATTCATTAGGCGCATTACACATCGTAGCCGCTCAGTTTGGCGCATTTTATGCCAGAAAAGGGCGAGAAACCCGATCATACATGTCCCCCTAGTTTCATACATGTCGTCCCTGGTCCTTACAGGGTTAAACAGGAGAATTTGTTGATGAGGTAAATTAATATTGTTTTAGCGGCAGCAACAGAAGATAAGGTGTCTTAAAGAAAGTAAAGTATATATTGTTCTTTTGACAGAAAGCCTTTGCACTAAGGAGGAGACGTGGACAAAAGCGTCGGAGACTAAACAGCAGCGTCACTACAGAAACCATCTCAGAGACCACGGAAGTCCTAAGTGAGCCATTTGAGGACTCCGACCAAGACCGCGCTGAGGAACAGAAAAACAACCCGGACCAAAAAAAGGACGTCAGAGGAGACGCTCAAGAAGAACATGGTGCCAACGAAATGGAGTTACCGTGCATAGGAGAGGAGACTAAGACACGTATGTCAGTTGCACAGACTACATCTTTGTTATAGTGTACAAGTCAAACAGGCTTTATCTTGAAAATTCAGATTTTTCTAGTCTATAAATTAAAGTGGATGACTGAAATGTTAGCAAAATCTTCTTGTGGCTGAAACTATTCTAAAATTAAAAAAAAAAAAAAACAAAAGCGAACAAAAAAAAAAAAACTACTCAACTATCCTCTAAAGTTGCTGTAAGTTTTAGTGCAGCCGTGGCTCCATTATTCTCACTGCTGCCAATCACCGGCCTCAGCAGTCTTTTGCACATACATCACAAGACACCTGCAGTGTCACATGAACCATGTAGGTGAAGTAATTCCTGGGCGACATGTAGGGAACACCAGAGCTAGAGCATTAGCTTAAAGGGGTAGTCCAGTTTTATTGATTAGCTCTAAACATGTAGGCAAAGTTAAATAAAATATATTACCAAATACATTGCACTCTTAATTTTGCTTCTCCACAGAGTTAGGGGCAGATCTTATCTCCTACTTTTGTACATGAGCTTTCGTAGTTACTGGCCACCTCTCACTGCTCTTTCAGGCTCTAGCTGTGGCCGGGTTGGTGAGGTCAGCCCCTGCTGTGTTTCTTATCTTGAACACAGGAGTTTGTTTACATTGTTTCCTGACCAGTTTAAACCTTTTAGAGCTCAGTAGCCTTGCACACTACAGTTCATAAACCTCCAGCAGTCATGGCACTCTACTAGGCTCAGCTGATTTGTCAATCACTGCTGTAGACCCACCTACAGCCTAGCAGGAAGTGTGAGTCTGAAGTTGGCTATAGCTCTGCAAAGCAGCATGGTGAAACAACCCCTTTATTTATTACTATTGTCATTTTTTTATTTTTACTATTGCTCCGGACAGTACAGCCTCTTGCTAAATCTTGGGCAACCCTTTCATGTCTCACTTTACTAAAATTTATGAATTACAATTATAAGAATGTTTTTGCAAGGAGAAGTGATTGGGTTCAGTTGCAGGCATTAAATGGAAGCCATTTCTCTTATTGTGGGCAAAAAATTTGATATGCAGGATACATGTCAATGCAGCGGCTTGTTTTCAAACCCTGAGAGAATTCATGGATTAAAATGTATTAATGTTTTAGAAAAGTAGTATATTATAGAATGTTGAGTGGTTTCAGTGTAATACTAAAACCACTCAACATTCTTTAATAAACTATTTATCTAAAACATTTATAAATTTATTATTAAAAACTTCTATAATTTCTATAAACACCCATTTTATTTTCTAAAAAACTGATTTTATATAATTCAAAATATATAAAAAGTGATTTATAAGATTAAACATGTGTAAAATGCTGTTATAGCTCCTTCTATTGGGCTCTTACACTACTACTTAACCACTTTCCACTCTAAGTGAAAATGTAGGTCATTAGGTTACTAAAGTTCAAACCGTTCTTTAAGATCTAGTTCTTCTAGGGGCGATTTAGTATATTACATACCCATACATACATATGTAAGGGTAAAGTATATTACACTAAAGATTCTATCTTTTCAAACTACAACCTGTGTTGTGATACGTTTTTTGGATGCAGTTTCTTTTCTGGTAAAAAACGGATCCAAAACGTCGTGTCAACATACCCTAAGCCACTTATGTTGCTTTTTTACTGAAAATTAGCACAGAGTACTGTTCATTGCAGGGCAGTCTGGGCATTTTCAAACGTTACTGAATGTAGTCGTAGGCTACACCGCAAATTTAAAATGGCGTTGAAAATCCGCATTTTAACATCGCCGTACCGTGGTTTTGGGGGCAGGTTTGCACACAAAATGCGGTAGGTTTTCAGATTTCCTAGTACATTGAATGTACCAGAATCAACAATGAATCCATTGGAAGTTATAACATCTTCTTTCCCCAGGTGGAAGGTTGGTGGTTTAGAAATCCTATAGTAGGAAATCCATGTGGTATAGACTACAATGCGGATTTTGTATTGAAGTCTATAAGTCACTGGTTACAGTTGGATTTTCAATGGATTCTAAATACTGAATCCACCTAAAATCTGACCACAAACCAGTGCCGGGTAGACATGGCCTTATGTTATAGTCTTTTGGAAAACAATATATAACACTTTTATCATTCGCTGCAAATTAATTGAAGGGGTTGTCCGGGTAATTTTTTAAAATTAATTAAGCTCATTTAAGAAAAAAGAGAATCTTTCTACACTTATTATGGGCGACATGTATAAACAAGGCTGCGGCAGATATCTGGTGTCTTTACAGCCCGATATCAAGCGCAGCCCCGTTCGTTGCGCCGAAATTCCGCATGCACGCCACTCCTGGGCGCATTACAAAGCGCAAGCGGCACTTTGTAATGCGCCGCAGATTGGGGGGGCGCTACAACCGTACGAAGCTATAGATTTATAGCTTCGCTTCGGCATTACTGCTGGAACAGGTAGAGCACTTTCGAAGTGGTTTACCTGAGCCAGAAATGGTGCCCTAGCGCTAGAATGCGCCTGATTTTATGAGCGGGTTAAAGGGAATGTGTCATCAAAAAATGAGTCATTGTTTAAGTCCCATTTTTATGTTAAACACATTTTTTAGGAATTTTTGTTTTTTTGTTTTATTTACATTTTTCATATCACTTTCGATATTTTTTAATCATTCTTAAGTCTTGCAGTTTTCACTTTGGCCACTAGGCCTTGTTTGCACTGCTTTAACAACAGTCAGAGAGATGCTTTACAGTAGCTTCATGCACATAGGAGACTTAAGACTTACTCAGTCCCATTGACTTCTATAGGAGAGTTTTCTAGTCATGCTCTGTGATCCGGGAAGATTGGCTCTGTGCAGGGAGGTGAAAGGGTGAACTGTGACATCTCTTCTTGTGACTGGTGTATCCTGTGTTATCTATTCACACTGGTGTCTCCTTTCAGTTTGACCCTCTTTGTGCTGATAATGAGCAGACAACTGAGAATCTTTCTTTACAGAATAGGAAGTGTCAGATAATTATTAGGCCTAGTGGCCAAAGTGAAAACTGCAAGACTTAAGAATTATTAAAAAATATTGAAAGTGATATTGAAAATTAAATAAATAACCAAAAATTCTTTAAAAATGTGTTAAACATAAAAATGTGAGATAACAGTAAGTCATTTTTGATGACACATTCTCTTTAACAAATCAGGCGCATTCTAGGCTATTTTTATGCGCATAAAAGTTGTCGCCTGGGTGACAAAAAACATACATGTCACCCTATGTGTTTGACATTATTTACCATACGAAGTTTATGACCAAGGGTTAACTTTCTGTTTGGAACGTCCCCCCTTACTACTACACACAGTAAAGAAGCATCAGCCTCCTGACTAGTGTACATGCCCCGTAGATAATTATCTGGCCTGCGTGCCAACTCTGACTATCGGGCTGGATAATTATCTACTGGGCATGTATGCTAGGCAAGAGGCCGGCACTTCTTCTATAGTGTATGTAGCAGTAAGGGGTGACGTTCCAAACAGAAAAGAATCAAATATGGCCATAAACCGAACACGGTAAATAATGTTAAAAAACATATTATGTAGTAAGGGGCTGTTCACGCAGCGTTTTTTACGCTTGGACACGTGTTGGAGTGGAAACGAAAATGATAAACGTACACAAACGTCAGCATTACTATGTATAAGTCACGGTTATTTAGAACTTAAAGGGGTTTTGCCCCAAGTGACTTCCTTACCTGTTATCTGCTCAGGACAGAAGATAAACAAATCATGCCCTGTCATGAACTGCTGCAGGTGGGAGAGAGAGGGGGCCTGAGCAGAGCGAGTAAGCAAGAGAGCGTCTGCAATGTTTACTAAGATAATTAAATTACAACTAGTTGATTCTCTATAAAGCAGAATGCCTCATACACTGCACATTTCTCCCCAGCCCCTTGCAGAGCGAGGAAGCAAGGGAGAGTCTGCAATGTTTACTAAGATAATTACATTACAACTAGTGGATTCTCTATACAGCAGAAAGCCTCATACACTGCACAATTCTCCCCAGCCCCTTGAAGAGGGAGTAAGCAAGGGAGCGTCTGCAATGTTTACTAAGATAATTAAATTACAACTAGTGGATTCTCTATAAAGCAGACAGCCTCATACACTGCACATTTCTCCCCAGCCCCTTGCAGAGGAGGAAGCAAGGGAGAGTCTGCAATGTTTACTAAGATAATTACATTACAACTAGTGGATTCTCTATACAGCAGAAAGCCTCATACACTGCACATTTCTCCCCAGCCCCTTGCAGAGGGACTAAGCAAGGGAGCTTCTGCAATGTTTACTAAGATAATTACATTACAACTAGTGGATTCTCTATACAGCAGAAAGCCTCATGCACTGCACATTTCTCCCCAGCCCTTGGAAAGAGGGACTAAGCAAGGGAGCTTCTGCAATATTTACTAAAATAATTACATTACAACTAGTGGATTCTCTATACAGCAGAAAGCCTCATACACTGCACATTTCTACCAAGCCACTTCAAGCTCCTTCATGTTCCCTGTCATCAGATAAGAAGTGCAAACACGCAAGCACGGCAAGATCAGCTCCTGGTCCTGTCTAATGTAAACTTTTAAGTAACTAAGGGCATGTAAAGAAAGCTGTAGCTCTCACAGGTTTGACTTTTTGTAATCACATGTATTTAGAAAAGTGATTAAATACCCCTTTTTGAGGATCCCACGTCAACATTACATCGTGGCAAAACCCCTTTAAACATGGCAGACGTTTATATACGTTTACGTCTGTTGATTTACTTAGAAAATGTATATATTTTTAAACATTTTTATACTTGGTCACTAAAATCAGTGAATTAAAAAAAGTATGCATTAAACATATGCAAACATGTAGATTTACATTTGCAATATGTCAGTCATAGACTTCAATGTTTAAAAAAAAAAAAAATCTAAACGTATGCATTTTTTTGCGGGACATGCGCTTTTGTATGCGTCTCAAAAATAGTATCCAAACGTAAGCTCTGTCAAACGGAGTCTAAAGTCTGCACTGTGACTATACGTTTCTACCATTGTACTCAATGAGTAAGTCAAGCTATGTGTTTGGACACAGTTTAGTACCATCCAAATGTATATGTTTAGCATATAGGCAAAAGGCTGTGTGAACTCAGCCCAAGATTGTTTTTTCCATAATGAGCCTAATTAAATTTAAGTTCCAGACTTCCGGACATAAACATAATACTATCAAAAATGTTGAAACACAGAATGTAAAACGCCTGTCAGTTTAATAAAGTATAATAAGGTTGTTTGTTTTTTTCCATAAAGAGCTTAATTAAATAAAATAAAAAAATGTACATGGACCACCACTTTAAAGGGGTTGTCTCACTACAGACATTAATGCCATGTTGTTAGAATCTGTCGTCATTGTCTTGATGGGCCTGGTTCCCACCACTGGTACCTGCACCTATCTCCTAAATGAGCCCCAAAACCTCTCCGTTCTGAACAGAGGTGGTCGGGATTCTCTCATAATAAACATGAATGGGAGTTACAAAATTGGCCGAGCGGCAGTGCTTGGCTGTAATCAGAACTCCCATTCGTTTCTATGGAAGAGTCCAAACCACCAATCGTGTCAGAACAGAAAGGTTTCTGGACTCATTTAGGCGACAGGTGCGGTCCCACCATCCTAAAGATATGGCATCAATGTCTGTAGTGAGACAACCCCTTTTAGGCTAGGTTTACATCTGTGTCAGAGGTTCCATTGGGAGCCAATGTTGCAGATCCTGTCAAACATGCAGCATGTAACACTATTTTTCCATTAGACTAATTGAAACCACTATTGGTATCCGTCATGTATCCCGTGTTATCAGGAGCCTCCAAATGGAGTCAACAATGCAGATGGGAGCTGGGTCTATTATGTGACCAGACCTGTAGTTGTCTTGAAGTTATTTACAGCTGCTACAGTTTTTACACTTTATCAATTAACATTATCTTTCTGTACAGATCATGTAGGAGAAGCTTCGCAAGAGAAGGTTAATAACCTTAACTCCCAAGAAAAGCCTCTGGATCCATCCTCAAGAAACCAGGGCTGGCCTAAAGGGTTGAATAAAGGGCATTCTAAGAGAAGACGTAGTGTGGACAGGAAGTCTGGGTTTAAACTCAACTTGTACACCCCTCCAGAGACTCCCATGGAACCAGACTATCAGGCTCAGGTGGAAGAAACGAAAGCTGAAGAGGAAAAAGATCTACACCAGGAGGAGGTTGTGCAGGCCACCGAAGAGATTCATGTTGAGGGAACGTCTGTGGTAGAGCTACCAAGCCCAAGTTCATGTAGCACCAATCTGGAAAAGGCAGAGGAAGAAAGAAAAGACGAAGAAGAGATAAAACTTAAAGAAAGTGAGGAAGATCAAATTGACGAGACAAAGCTGGCGGCTGAGAAGAGGACAGATGTTTGCCAAAAAGAGGAGGAGAAAGATGTGCAAGAAGAAACCGAGACATTAGACAAGATGCTGGAAGATGACAAGAACTCAGTGACCAAGAAAGACCACGAGCTTGCCCTGCCGGATGAGGAGGAAGAAGATGAAGGAGACCAGTCTCACAATGAAGATCATGATGCCGATGATGAAGATGAGAGCCATCTTGATACCTCGGAGAAGGAGGTACCTAAACAACCTTTGCAGGAGACTTCAGAGGAGCAGGAGAATTTTTTAGAACACGATACGACAAATGATGAATCTCCGCCTGAGGTTTTAAGCAGCAGCTGTGATGAAATAATAGACGTAAAGCAACCTGTCCAGCCATCAAATGAACCGCTAACCGAAGCAGAGGAGCATGCCACTGTCGAATGTGAAACTCCTCGAGCAGGATTAGTATCTGAGCTAACTGCTGAGGCTGGAGATGGTTTGGACATTGACTCCGAAACGGCACAAGCTGTTCAGTCTCTAACCCGTGAGAACGAAGATGAAGAGGAGCCCTACCGAAGCTGTTCTGAAACACAGGAAGCCTGTCATAATCTTCAAAGCTATTCCCAGAGTCCGTCGCAGGTTGTTACAGAAGACTGCCACCAGTCTGGCCATAGCAGCCCAGTGTCCTCTGTGAACTCTCATCCTAGTCACTCGGTTCGGTCTGCAAACAGTCCCAGTGCATCCTCTCTGGAAAATAATTATGCTCAGATCAGCCCTGAGCAGACGGCTATTTCTGTTCCTTCATTACAGAACATTGAAAGCAGTCCCATGATGGATGTATCATCGGTGTCTGATCCCTCACAGCAGGTTGTAGATAGTGGGTTCAGTGACTTGGGTAGTATTGAGAGTACTACAGAGAACTATGAGAACCCCAGCAGTTATGACTCCAACATCGGAGCTGGCACCTTACCCTCTCAAAACAGCTGTTCGTTCAGTGCAGGTATGACCTCAACCAACTTGACAAAAAGTAGTTGTGCTATAACCCAACAAATATCAGCCGTTAACAATAGTTGCAGTATGATTGGGTCTCCACCTCCCCAGCAACCTTGCAGTGTCAAGTCCCCGCAAGCCTGTGCAGTGGAGAGACCTCCAAGCGGTGGTCAACAGCAGCAGCAGCAGCAGCTTGCTCCTTGTGGAATGGCAGGCACCGGTTTTGCTTTGCCCGAAATCCCTGAAACTGGAAATGGCGGTCTTGGAGGGCTGTATGATAGAATAGGACAAGGAGATTTTGGGTCTGGACACTATCCTCAGCCCTCTGCTACTTTCAGCCTTGCGAAACTTCAACAACTGACCAACACCTTAATGGATCACTCCCTGCCTTATAGCCACGCACAGGCTGTAACATCCTATGCAAATGGTGCCTCTCTCACTTCTCCACTAAGCAACATGGTGCAGCTCACACAGTCGCCACATTCTGTGAATCCACAACCTCAAGCTACAATGACCTCTCCTGCAAACCTTACCCCACCACCAATGAATTTGCCACCACCTCTCCTTCAGAGGACCATGTCCAGCGGACAGGTGGGACTTTCTCACAGTCAAAGGCTCCAGACACAGATGGTAGGCAAAAGTCATATGTCCATGCGGACCAAAGTGTCTGCATTGCCACCAGGAACTCCTTCTGGGCCGCATCCCTCACAGCTCTATGGTCACGCTCCTCCCCCACAGAGTGTGACCATGCAGCCTCCATCCCGGTCTCTCGCCATGCAGCGTGGAATGAACATGGGTGTCAACCTGATGCCAGCTCCTGCTTACAATGTGAACCCAGTAAATACGCTAAATGCCATGAGTGGCTATCGAATGTCTCAGTCAATGATGAACAGTGGGTACCACACGAACCATGGGTACATGAACCAGAGCCCTCAATACCCAATGCAAATGAGCATGATGGGTAGCCAGCCTTATGCGCAACAGTCAATGCAGACAAGCCCACATAGCAACATGATGTACTCTAGCCCTGGGCATCATGGTTATATGAACACGCCAATGCCCAAACAGTCACTCAACGGTTCATACATGAGGCGATGAATTGCCCTTTCAAATACCAGCATCCCCACACCCTCTTCCATAACTGCAGCAGAAACCTACCCAATAAAACTGAATGCAGACTTAAAATGGACACTTAAGGACAGAAACTTGGTCTCTTATTGGCTCACTTTTTCTCATGCTCCTCCAGTTTGGCCTCTCATTACTTGTGTGCTAGTATAATATTTATATACGTCCATTTTAATTTACTTAAGCACCATGTCCACTAACATAAATTATATTTCTCTCCTATATCACTGTAGGGAACAACCATCTTTTTCTTTTTTCTGTTCGGTAATTTCATGCTTTTATTAAAAGTTCCCGATTCGTTCCAAGATTGTAATTTTTATCACTTTGTGTTCTCCCTCTGATTTTGACCAAGCACACTTCCTTAATGCCATTGACATTCTCTAAGTGACCTTCTGAATTCATATTTTAGCAGTCGTCTTAATATTTAATTCACTTATGAAATATAACATGGGAAATCAAAAAAAAAAAAATGTTTTTCACTTTTTAAAGGGGATGTCATGGACTGAAAAAAAAAAAACGACGTGGAATAACGGGGATTATTGAAATTCTGAGTTAACTAAAAACATGACTTTATTGAAATATTTGTGACCACGATTTACAGCATTGCCACCAGTTTACTTAACCCCCCATATATTTACAACCACAACTTACAGCATTGCCACCAGTTAGTTTAACCACCTGTATATTTGTAACCACCATTTATAGCATTGTCGCCAGTTGACTTAACCCCTCCCCCCATATATTTGTAACTACGATTTGCAGCATTGCCTCCAGTTGACTTACCCCCCCATATATTTGTAACCACAATTTACAGCATTGCCGCCATTTGACTTAACCCCACCACGTATATTTGTAATCACAATTTACAGTCTCACCAGTTGACTTAACCCACCCCCATATATTTGTTGCTACTTTTTACAGCATTTCCACCAGTTGACTTAACCCCACCCCCAGTATATTTGTAAAAACAATTTACAGCATTGCCACCAGTTGACTTTAACCCCCTGTATAATTGTAACCACAATTTAAAGCATTGCCATCAGTTGGTTTAACCCTCTCTATATTTGTAACATCAATTTTCAGCATTGCCATCAGTTGACTTTACCCCCTCACCCCCCGTATATTTGTAACCACAATTTACAGTTTAAGGGTATGTTCACACGGTGTATTTTAGGCACGCATTTCGCCGCTTATGTGCCCTCTAATATGGGCGAGATGCGCGCCGAAATTACGGTCATCCATAGTTCTCGTAGCCAACTATGGATTATGACTCCTCTCCCCGCTCGTACAATACGATCGTATTGTACGAGTGGGGAGATAAGTGACATGTCTATCACTTGCGGCGAATACGAGCCGCAAGCAATGAATGTCAATGGGGCCCCCCGGGCTGCCGCCCCTCCCCCTTGCTTCGCGGGAGTGCGTGCGTATCTGCGCAAGCTCCTGAAAGACACGATACTGTACGCGCCGCAGTACATCGTGTGAACATAGCCTCACCAGTTGACTTAACCCACCCCCTTATATTTGTAGCTACTTTTTACAGCATTTCCACCAGTTGACTTAACCCCCCTCCTTTATATTTGTAACCACGATTTACAGCATTGCCACCAGTTGACTTAATTCCCACTCCCCATTATGAGAAATAGCTGTTGTCCGAGCGAGCATCTAACACGTGTCGAGCCTGTAATCCACCCTTTTTTTTTTTTTTTTTTTTTTTTTTTTCAGTGGGCTTTAAACGGGGTAGTTATTTACAAAGGACATTAACCTATAGTTTTCTATTGAAGATTAATTACTAATACAGAGTCTTAATTTTGACCAGGACCTTAGCGCTGTATAAGCCCTGGCTATGCATGCCATCTTGAAGATGGTGTTGCTTGCAATGACTTCAGCATCTTCTAAGAGTAGTGATGTTTGAGCTTCTAGCTTCTTCACTTTTAGCGTTAGGAGTAGTGTTGATTGATTTAAGCGAGATCGGCGCAAATCAAGATAGATCGAGATTTTTCCTGGTAAAATCACGATTTTTACCCGATTTTACCGGGAAAAATCGGATCGATCGCGATCGAAAAACAGACTCGATCGCGCTTTTCACTGTCCTCAATTAAATCGATCAACACTAGTTAGGAGCTCCATCTTTAGAGTTGCGTCTATGGTTGCCAGAATGTGTAAAGATCTGTTTAATAAAGCGCCCTCTCAATACATTTTATAATTTGCAAAACTTTTAAGTAAATGATTAACTCCTTGGTTGACAGTAAGCTGTAGTTCACACAATGGCTTTGTCAACGGCAACAAATCGTTCGTTTCCTTGTTGAAAATTTCGAGCTTGCCAGCGTGGAATTCCAGCGAGGAAACGACCCGGACTGGCCGAGGCAGATTTCTCTATTTGGGCAGTTTATTATCATCGGCACCTAACATTCGTCAAAGAATTGACATGACAATTCTCTGTAGGCACAGACATTACGCGCCAGTAACACCCGTGTTAAATCAGCAGCATCTAAACGACGGCGCTGGTTTTACATAGGGCACAGTGTTAAACACTTAAGGGCTTGTTCACACGGAGTTTTTGGACGAGGTTTTCGGAGCTATTCCTCGGCCAAAACGCCCCCAGTTCATTTCATTGATTCCTATATAAAATCTCGTTGTTCACACATGACTAGGTTTTTACACACTTCTAAGCAATGAAAAAGAAGTGTCATGTCAATTCTTATAGCGCGTTGTAGGCGCGTTTTAGGTGCGGTTTCAGGCACGTTTTTAAAGTGGTTTTGGCACGTTTTCACCGCGGTTTTTAACATGGCTATTCATTTGTATGGGTGAAAACCCCGTCGAAAACCTGATCCAAAACCTCGTCAAAAACCTCGTCTGAAGAAGCGCGTTTCACGCGAGGTTTTGATGTGGTTTGGATGAGGTTTTGGCCGAGGAAACGCTCCGAAAACCTCGTCCAAAAACGCTGTGTGAACATGGCCCAAGTTGTTGGCCCG